>JASDQU010374780.1:39899-54971 GCA_032191745.1 Picea mariana | reverse complement strand
TAAGAGAGGGTAAATTGTTGTTTTATCTACACTTGCTAAATTAATTTTTAATTAAAAAGAAAAAAGAGTAAATGGTTGTTTTATCTACACTTGATAAATTGATTTTTAGTTAAAAAGGAAAAAGAGGGAAACTTAAAAGAAATAAGAAACTTAAAGAAAATGGGAAACATAAAGAAAAAGTTGAATGTCTAACTTAGTAAGGAATCTTTCCTTGGGAACTTTCTATTTATCAAATCAACTAGGAATTAAGTAAGGTGCAAGTCCCCCCGGATGGGGTGGCAGGGCGGGATCTCCCCCCGGACACGCGGCAGCCAGTGGAGGAAGATGACGGGTTCCTAGACGTGGAGGCACGTGATATACTCGTGCCTCCCCCCAGAGCTTAAATGCTCCGTAAGCGCACTTCGATGGTTGTTAATGCGTCCATTAACGTAGGCAGTCCTCCCTCTGGGCTCCAAATTATGCAATGGTTCGCAATGCTTGTTGTTTGTTGCAGCGGGGTGTTAGCAGAGCAAGCTCTGCAGCAGCTCCAGTTTATCATCGCTTCAGTTTCCTCCGCTCTTTTGATTTTTGTCAGTGGGCACTATACCACCTTCGCCTACAGCAGCCGGCGCACAATGACGCGCATTCGGGGAAGGCCAAGGCGGGGAGCACCCTGGAAGCCTCGGCGTCCATCCATTTCACGCTTAGCCTCGTCCTCTTTGGACTCCTCCTCTCGCAGTCACCGTTCCCGCAACAATTCCACCCATCTCTCTTCTACCTCGCTTCATTTGGAGCAGGATCACTCCCTCGCGTGGGCGCTGGTACCCTGTGCGGTTACTCCTCCCCCTCGTCCTCCTGACAACCCTCCAGAGCATCCCCCCCACCCCGAGCCCGACCTCCATCAATCCTTTCGCGGCGCAGTTCCTCTTCCCCGGGACGCTGCTACTCCAGAGCAGATTTGGGAAAGTTTGGCGGCACTGTATGATTTGGCGTTTGGCATTCGCCAGGGCGTGGCCAACCTGAACTTCCGTCTCTAGGAAACGGATTTCAAGGTTGACACATTCCTTAACACTCTCGCCTCCCTGCAGGACTCCCTGCTCCCTAGACAGCACAAGAACTCTCCAGCCCAGGCACCGAGTGCGACTCAGGAAGAAGATGCTGACGCGACCAGGGGTAAAGCTATGGACGTGGACGTGGGAGCTATGGACGGTAAAGCTATGGACATGGACGTGGGAACAACCTCGGGCAGCAAAGCCGATAATACTGTGGACGATGGGGTTACCTACATCGAAGAGGAGCCGTGGACAGAAGACTTCCAGCCCAAGTGGCCCGAGTATTCTCCGTATGTCTAGCTCATCAGTTAAGCTGCAGCTGCCAGATGTTTATTTTGTCAATTTCCTGCTGTTTTTGTTAAAGGTTTTAAGTGCAAATAGGTAAATAAATGAACAAGTTAATACTTCTGAGTTCATGGACTGGTTTCCCCTCTGTTGGGGCAGTCCATTTACCTCAGACTGAACATCATGTAATATACTCTAATACTCTGTTTTTGAGAGGTCTTTAATATATTATACTTACTTACAAAAAAAAAAAGTAAGGTGCAAGTCATTTAAGAATTGTAAGGGAATATTGGGACATCAAGGAGCAGTTTTAGGAACTCTTTTAGATGGGTGAGGGAAATAGGAATATTTAATTAATTAATAAAATTGATTTCTGGTGCAACTAGGGGAGTGGGCGACATGTGTACGGGTTTTTTTTTTCAAAATTAATTAAATGAAAAAGGAATGTAATGAGAATTTGGGAAACTAATTACTTGAAAACTCTATAAAAAGGATGGAGGAGGAGGATTATGGATCACATCTTTTTGCGTAACGTCACATTGATGAAATTTTATCTTGGCTGAACTTTCTCTTGTGGGAGTTGGGATATCCAACTCGAGTAACGAGTGGTAGATAAACCCTATGAGGCAAGCTGGGTGATATCATTCTCTGGTATTGTGTGCGTGGCCCCTTTATGACTTAGGGGGTTCAGGGGGAAGAAGAGTACCCCTAGCCTTGGCTGGGAGGTACCGATGAAATCACATCGGTTGGTAAGCAGGAGCTAGATGGAGCGCGTGCGAGACAACGACCTCAAAGCATTCACATTTGGCTAAGGTATGCATGTTAAAGTTGTTACTTGCAATGAAACTTAATTTACACATGTTTATTTGTCTATACTCTATTGAAGATTTCATTGCCTTGAGATTTCTTTTTCCTACGGTACTTGTAATCCCTTTTTCGCTTGATTTATTCAGTAAGAACCCTTTCTATCCACCATATCCTTTATTTATGAGTTATTGTCTCTTTGCCCATGGCCAGAATGAGCACTGGACTCAAAACCTTGCCTACGTTCTTGTATCTCCTTCCCGTGTTTTCTTTATTCCTTGATTGCACTCTTATTTCACAATTGCTTCTCCACAGAGAAGATCTGGATGCAGATTGTGTTTTATCCTCTATCTCGTGATCCTTCAAGTTATTAGTTTGTTCTTGAGCAGTTATCCATGATATGAATCGACGGTCGTCACTCCAGTGTTTAAAGACTTAGATTCAAATGCCCTTCTTTCCTGTGCATGGATAATAACTGTAGGATCATTCTCTTCCCAAAAAGGAATTCTCGCCTAGGCATTTATTCTCTCCAGTCCACCCTCATTGTTCCTCTGCATTGATTCTCTACGTCTTTATTGATTAAACTCTGATATTACTTTGTTTTTTAATTACTTACACTTTGGTAAACCTATGCATTTGATTGATAAATTCCTGTGTTTTGAATGGCGAAAACTCTGCGTGTGAATGGTAAAATTCTCTATTTTGAATGCCATGTGTTTTCCCTATGAATCATCATCTCTGTGTTTTGGGACGATTCATTTCTTAATGTTTAACTCAACGTTTTCCCTTAATTTTTATTGTTGACAACAATTTTATTATGAGTGAATTTCCTTGATTTTTTTTGAGCATTGATGAGTGATTACTATGATTGAGAAATCAATGTCATGAGTAATTAATATGATTGAGTGATTCTATAATTTTGAGAGTTTAGTATTTCAAAAGTATTCAATTGTAACTTGGATACGATAGGATGAAATTTTCAACCTTTAAATTCGGTGAATTTATTTATGACAACGATTTTATAGATATGAAAGACAACACCTTTTTATATAGATAACAATGACTTATAGGATAGACAACAATTCGTATATGATAGACTGCATTTTATATGATGATTCCCAACGTTCTGAAATAGTAAAACATCAGCATTTTTGATAACACACAACAAATTTTATGCTCTAAACAAATGTCTCACGGTGAATTGAGATACACTCTAAACCCAACAAATCATACATGCTCTAAACACAACGATCTTATTTTTCTCCTGCGATTAAATTTCTTTTGAATAGCGACTGTATTTTACTCTACGATTTTCCTTTTATAGACAATAAATTCACCCGGCCTTTACCACTATGATTTTCTTGCATTGAATAGAAATATTGATTACTCTTGATAGCGAATTTAATAATTTTTTACAACGATTTTCACCTTCATTTCTATTTAGACTTTAAAAAAAAATTGTTGTATATTGATGGAGACACTTTCAAAGAAAAATGAAATTCACTTTCATTGCTTTTATACTTTTAAAGATTCGTTGTGTATTGATGGCATTCACCTTTTTTAAAAAGGGGCAATTTTCACTTCCATTGTTAATTATATTTTTAAGATATGGCTTTCACTTTTAATTAAATGATGGCAACCACCTTCATTGTTATTAATTATAAATGATGGTATTCACTTTTAGTGTTATTATATTCATAAATGATGGCATTCATATTGTGTTGGAATCCAAACAAAAATTGATGATGAACTTTAAGATGTAAGCATTTTTTTTAACTTGTACCATGTGGATTATGGTTGTATTCACCTTAATTGCAACTTCAATGCTATGTGGTTGGGACAATCCCCCTTGTCACTTGTGGAATTGTATGTTACCCTTTTAAAAGAATGAATCACTTTAGGTGGTCACTAACCTTGGTTACCTTGTACGGTGATGACTAGCTTAGAAATTAAATTCGTTGTGCCACTAATAATGGATATATGAAAATGCACACAAAAAGTTGCAGTATGAGGATTGATAGTAATAGATGGAATGTGTGCACCGAGTTAAATGAATGATTCCTTTGTGCCCGAGCTTAAAATGATGCTTTCTATTTTGTGGTTTAGATTTTCTTGCATAGTCCATGTTGACAATGAGATGGATTAGAAGTTAGATTTCTTGCACACGTAAATTTAGCGTAAGTGATGATAGTCCCTAGACGCCTCGCATGCAGTGAAACTATGATGTAAGGAATGATTTTAGAGGCTTTATACTACTTGTGGGTGATAAGTTGTTAAGTTGTTAAGTTGTGATCGAATGTCAGACCTTAGATATTGCGCAACAAATTAATTGACAATACTCTCACACCTCAACTCTCGACGATGATTAATTTATGTTTAGATTTATGTTTCCTTACGCAACTTGTGTGTACAGTCATTCACCTTACGCCTTCACATATGTGGTCATGTGACGGGTTAGAAATCCTTGCGTGCTTCATCATATACTAATGAATGAGGAATTAACAACTTTTATTGCACCATGAATTTATTAACAAATGATTGTAGTAGACTACAAGCTGCCTGCACAAAATGGAAATGTTATGTTATATGATGAGTTCTTCGAATGATTCCATGAGCACCATGCTTATTGATGTTTTATTTTTCCTAACGCATCTTTAAAAAAAAAATTGTAAGTAGCTCGTTGTTGTGACTGTGGGGTGTTACAAATTTAATCATGCACTAGTTGTTGATAGGAATCATTCTCAAATTCAAAAAGAGTATTGTTTTGAACAAGGACTAGTTTAGAATGTTGATTCTTTTTTTGTATTTCATCTTGTTGGAGTTGTGATTCAAGCTCAAGAAATTCAATTTCGTCCTATGAATCTTGTAAATAGGTTAGAACATTAGTGAGAGTTAATTTTTCAATTGTGATCATATTTTCGATAGTAGAGAGTATTATAGTATTGATTAACTCTTATAATTCATAGATTCGAGCCATTTAAAGACCAAATTAGACCTGAAAGGGTTTCTTTCAAATCTACCCTTTAACAATCATATTCAACAATTCAAGCTTATCAAATGGAGGGTGTCAAATTCTACCAAAAACACACCTTTTACAATCTAATTTAACTTGGAATGCTAAAATACTAGACCAGGATGAGCTATTCAAGGAGACAAAATCATCAACATTGACATTATGTACACCCCTTTGCCAAATTTAAGGACAACTTCTTCTATGGATGTTGGGAAACCCATGTTGTCTTTCATATACCAATGATCTAAAACATTTCCTGATTCTACTCAAAAGCTTGAGTGAAATTACTCAAAGTCACTCAACTTTGGTTTCATGGATTAATATTGTCATATCATCTATATGTGTGTGGAAGCTAACATATTTCTCAATAATATTTGCACATTGAATTAGATTATGAGAAAGAATACATTCCTATAGAAAATATACATCATAGGAACATAGCACTGATTAAATTCCACCAAACTATGGAAAGGGAATTTGATATGGACCATCGAATTGTGTGTATAAAGTATGTAAATATAAACCAAAACCTCTTCTTGCATACTTATTCTTCAAAAACTTTGATAGGTATCAAAAAATGCATCAAATTGTACCTACATAATTGTTGTGTAGGATAGAGGCTTCTTTGGGATTTGAAACTCTAGAGAACTCGAACTATAACACAATTCTTTTCTCTTATGTGTTTCCTTCTTGAATGTTTGAATGATGAAATCATATCAACAATGAGATACTAGTGTTTATATCCTCGTAGCCATCGTTTCAAGTCAATAATGTTGAGCATTAAAGGCAGTTGCATTACCATGATTCCATTAAATCTTGATTGATTGATTTATGAGAAATAAATGGTTATTTATCTTAACATGATCTCATATTTGGCCTTATCTCCCTCCAATGGTTACAAAATCAACATAGATATGTTTGTAATGCGAGCACTGAAAGGGTTGGTAAGAGTGCAAGCATTGTTTTGAGATTGGAATGTAAGAAAACAAGTAATAGTTACCTTGAGGTGCATGCATGCACTTGTTATAGTTTAGGCTCGTGTAATATCTCTCCCTCTTCAGATGTCTATTGAAGTCTTAGATATGTATAAAATGATTAATGAACATTAAATTCATCGAACCAAGCTGTGAGAATCAGAGGAGGGATGGTGTGATAGTCAAGGAACCCTCGAAGAATTTTTTTCAAAACTACAAATGAGAGAAGAGGGTGAAATCAAAAATGAGAGAGAAATTTATTATTCTCTCTCCCATCAACAATGGAGGAGAAATTTGAAAAAAAAAAAGAATTATGCCAAAATTGAGCTAGAAAAAATAGTTGGGGCTGGAGCAGGTTAGAACGTTGGATAGTTTCAAATAATTGGGAGAATATACTCATGGAACAATCCCAAATGGATTATTCTAAAATCCACTCTTAAAATCTATGAATATTCTAGATAGAATTTGAGGAAATATCATGAACTAGGTAGCTTTAAATTTCATAGAATCAATGTTACAAGTTTTGTTACTGCAAAACCACCTTCATGGGTTTCCTATCATTCTACTATTAGATCATATTCAACCCCTACATTTTTCTCCATATTTTGATATTTCCCAACAATGGTCGATTCCGAGGTCAATTCAACAAAACAACGTTTGAGGATAAACACTTTAAAGTGTGATTCTATAAGGATGGATCAGAGAGTGGGAAGAAATAATACAATTTCTTTGATTTCCAAAGGCCAAATATACTAACAAGAATATATTCACCTTTGAGATTCAAAAATAGAATCGAGAAATCCATGCAAAGTAGGAAAGTGTTGTCAGGAACATGGAACAATGGAGAGAAATATGAGAGGGAAAACCTAGAGATTGTGCAATGTAGAGATGAGGGTGAAAACAACATCGAAATGAATGAGGATGGAAAACTGGAAGACTAACTTGGATTGGTAGAGAAATGCAGAAAGGTAGAATAGAGGGTAGACAAACATTTATGTACATGAGATATTAAAATTCGCAAGGAGAGAATCATGGAGTTAGATGAGGATGCTATGGACAACTACCATAGCTTAATTCAGTCCCTAAGAACTATAGGCTGACACCAACATTAGAATCCACACAAATGTATATCAGTGGGAAAAGCATTTTATTAATATGGTACATTTATAAATACATGATCTATGACATTTGGATTCATCTTCCAAAAGCTCTCTTGGACTCCTAATGATAGTTCATATTCACTTGACTTCGCATATTTCTTCTCAAGTAAATAATACAAATTACCATAACCCTAATGGATTAGGTTTCCAAAAATAACATTGTGTTTCTTGGGCTACGCATCGGTGAATAAAGTTATTAGTGCTATGACTGTCAATTGAGATAATGAATTTATGATGCTTGATGTATCCAATCAATTTGAGGGTTTGGGGAGTTGAAATTTCAATCAAGGCATCTAGGGATATTTGAGGTTCCACATCTAGATAATTAGAGGGAGGAATGTCTTCATCTGGTGGAGTAATAGGCTCCTTAGGTATAGCTTCAACTTTTTACTTTGAAATGTCCTCTGAAATGGACATAACTATTTTTTTCTCCTTACATTTATGCCTAGAAAAATAGTTCTGATCACAATTTTAGCAAACACCTTTAAGCTAGCACTTCACCATTTCAATACAGGTTAATTTCGGGATCTTTAAGGGATGAGATGAATGAGAGGGAATGTTGGCATGAGAACAAGGATTAATGGATTATTTTTTGATTGGGGAATTCACCACCTTTTGGATATTTGTTTACTCTTTTAGAGGATTCTATCCAAGTAGTAGCGTGAGCCATTAAGACTTGGGCATGTATCTCTTCCTTGAGACCACTAATACAAAATTTTCCATAGAAGGTATTTGACAGGCCTTCAATGTAGAAAGCAATTTTCTAAAAAAAAGACACGATCTCTTAAAATGTACTACATTATTTAATATTGGTCAGACAACCAGAATAATGAGTGTCTAGTTCCAAACATTCATAGAGGTCTATAAAAATATGTTTCCAAGAAATATTACCCCTATGGGATTTATTATTTCATTACGATAGTTTCCTATGTTTAGGATCTTAGTATAAGACACCTAGACAAAGTTTCATTAAGTTATCAGTGATGCCACATAGGTGAAAATAAGTTTCCACATGAGTTACCCATTTTGTTGGGCTGAAGCCATTAATATTGTTTAGATCCACTTTAGGGAGACAATGCTACATATAAGTCATAAGGTCACAAACAAATTGGTGAGAGTTAGGCCCCATGGGATTAGATGATTCAACAATTTATATTTGGGATGGATGGTCCTTGAATTGATTGTTCATTTCCATGAGTTGGGACAATTGTTTTGGGACTGAGTCCAATTTGGTGTGGTTTGCATTGATGGAAGAAATGTTTTCCTCAATAAAGGAGTGGGTGCATTCTAGTTTCAATTTCTAATCCACATAGAGTTTCCAAGGTGGATAATTGATTGTTGAGATTGTGTTTTCTAGTATCCATAGCAATGGGAGTCCACCAAACAAAATCACTAGAGACTGGTACCCAATTGATTAGTGATATTTTATGGGTCACTTGAGATAGTGGCCTGGTAATGTGGTGAGTGGGTCCACCATAAAAATATTATGGGAGAGGGGTACCACAACAATAAACATGAAAAACGTATTTTATTGAGAAAAGTCCCAAGTAACTGTGTGGTGAGGTACCAGCACCTGAATAATACTGTGATGATAAAATGCTCAAATTTTCAATATCGTTGTTTATGTAGGAATTTCAAAGATTCATAGCACGTATTAAGATTCTGAGTGATTGAATGCACAAATTTTTAATACATCCTTGTTTGTATGAGTTTCTCGGACTAGAGACAAGGAGTAGGATTCCAAGGATCTTAAGGAAAAGGGAGTTCTAGGTGCTATAACTCTTTGTGTACATGTGGAGTCCAATAGTAGTACTTAGCCCAATTTTTTAGGGCTTTGATTAAGGAGGCTCAATCATTCCCTTGGACATACTACTCAATTACCTAGGTACTAAAGAGTAATATTCTTGAGTGCTACTCTCAATGCCACTACAAAAACAAGATAGTCGATCATCTTATATAAATTTAGCTTCAAGAAACCTAGGGGACTTCCAATATACTTGAGGTTACATGGAAGTGAAATTTTATATACAAGTATCGTCTAATGCAGTACTACTCGAAGGGGTGTCAACAAGGATTACAAAGATGTCCAACCAGGTGAAAACTACTATATTTGTTTCACATATGGTTCCCATATCACAATTTTACTCATTGAACTATAGATCATTAAGTTACTTTTAGACATCGTAACCTGTCTCTAGCCTAGAAAAAAAAGAAAAAAAGAAAAAAAATCACTCTAAAATATGTTCTCGGGAGAGTGCTTTGATACCTATTGTGTGTTATTTATTAGTAAATTTAAAGATGCAAAATAGAAATAAGAGCATAAATGAGAATTTGGAATTGTAATAGCCAAATAAAGAACTATAATACCACAAATGTTATACCTTTATTAATGGAAGGAATGTTCACATGCCTCTTTGAGGGGAAATCCTCCAACTAAGCAAAGATCTGATTTCAAATAAATTAACAAGACATCTCATTTCATTGCTTCTACTTATTTATATAGTACTATCTACCTCCTAGGAACATTTTAGAGAAGGAATTAATTTCTAGTAGGTGGAACCTTCTATTAATTCTTTCTACATGTATTTATATCACACTACTACATGGGCATTATTTACTAGAGATGACCTTCATACATAGCAATGCATAGTAACCTATCTATCTACTTAATGGGTCAGGAAGGTTAGGAACCTAATAAAGGGGTACAACGTAGTGTTGATTGTTTGGTTGATGTATGAGAAATTAACATGTGTGATTGTAACCAGTGTGAATCTACAAAAGAGGAGCATTATGTTGTAATATCAAAGAATCAATCATGTATGTCATTAAATCTATAATGTTAATAAAGTTGAATTAAGGTTTGGTGTGATTATCATAACATGCAAGGAGATAATAGTCATGTTCCTTATAATTCTTAATATGCAAGAGGTATTTCTTAAAGCACCAAAATGTTTGACACCTTAGGCATATTTTGATTAAAATGTTGAAGATATTTTGGATGGAACTTTCAATTACATAAATCTACCACTCTACAAATAGTCTTGTAGGGATAAGGGGATATTATTATCATAGTAGATGGCATGGTATATTATCTAGTAGAAGGCATACTAATAGATATTTCTACTCTTTATTATATATAAAACCATAATGATGGTTTTTATGATGTTGGTATATGCGGTGTCAATGAAAGTTTCAATTAGATGGTACAATTGGGATGTATTTTTTTAGATGAATGGTAATATCTTGTTGAATTTATTGTATTTAATACATAGCACTAAATGTGGTGATGATACGACAACCCGAGTAGGACCCCAGATGTCCTTCAAACACAACCACACTAGGGAACCTCAATTCTAATTAACCCATAATGTACTATGGGATGCATTTCTCCCATTATAATGTGATTAATCCACCTTATTTTCCCCCACCGATTGCATTTATGATGATTCAAGAGAAGTGTGGAATCATTAATTTGATAGGAATTCAAGTTTCAATGAAAAATTATAGTTCAAGGAGGATGGTGAAGGATGGTTATTCAAATTATGGTACATGTTGAATGTGGCCCTAGTTGCATAATATTTCAATACATTGTCAAGGTTTGTTTTCCTATCTGATTCTATTTTGAAGTCTTTTGATTTGTTGGTCCTTCTATTGATTGTATTTTTGGGAACCTTTGCAACCTTAGTTAGGGCTCAGTCTTTCCATCCCCGTGTTTCACCAACATGGTTAATAATTAGAGTAACTAAGTTAATAGTGGTCATTTTCTCCCTATTTATTGTTTTTTTATGTGAATTTAGTGAGTAGACAAGCAAAGGTCAAATTATACAAAGTATTATTGGATCTTAATCCCATCCAAGTGTAGCCCTCTAAATAATATTTTTATCTCATTAGAAGTAAACTCATTCAATCCCTTTCCATCCATATCTCTAGAAAACAACTGGTCATGAAGGTAGAAGGGTTAGAAGGTGGACCTAGTTTTAGTGAGGAAGACCAAACCAACCATTCCAAGCAGCCAACAAAGTGTTACCAATATAGGCAAACACCCTAATGGATTAGCAAATCTCTGGCTAATTCCATGAAGGAAATGACCAATTATCATTGTCATTTCCTAGAGAATATGAAGAAGAAAATGGATTCCATGGATAATACTAATTATAATAAAAGGCATGAACTATCCAAATCACAATTGGAAGATAAATTTGTGGATTGGGTTCCATATACTATTTTCTATGAATTGTAGGACATCAAATATTTTAATTTGATTTAACTATAATAGCTAAACAAATCCTTCATAGCTCATGTGGTCAAGGAAAAGGGGTAATAACAACAAGGAAAAATCATTGAGAATTTGAACCTACTCCACATGGAGTTTGATGAAATTTGCGAAAAAAAATTCAATGTAGAGATCATAGTTCCAGAAAACAGTGCAGATAAAAATGTCCCATTCATTGTAGTTGATCCAACTCCTACTCCAGAGGGAACCCCATCCAACACCATAATGTTGGATGAAGATGATGAAGACTTGATTGAGATTTAGAAATGGTATCCTATTACACATATTTTTAAGACTTATTTTGAAATATTTCCATGTTGCATTTTGTAGATTCTATTAGGCTCTATAAAATGTTGTTGATAGTTAGTATGTATGGTATGCTTATATTTAGGTCAGATATAGGTAAATTGACAATTGATATCAATTATGACAAGCACATTGTGGCTCATAGTCCTAGCAATTTTTGGACTATTAAGTACCCAATTTCCCTTGTGGTTGGTTTCAAACAATTTTGCATGTACTATTTTACTATTATATATTAATATAAATATAGTTAGATTATAAAGAAAAAAGCACAAGGGACTTTTTTACTTAGACCTATGTTTTTTTAATTTTCTAGTTATTTCTAATAAGGGAAAGGAGATTCTCCAAATAAAATTCAAGAGCCAAAATATCCTAACTAAAAGGTTCATTCAATGCTCATCAGGGGTGATTTTAAGAACCCCCCATAAATTTATATGTATAATAAATGGGTGAATCCCCATGATACATAGGAAAAATTGAAGGCTATTTTACAATAATATAAAATGTATATATAATTTTTTGGTGAATCTTTTAGTCAATTATATAACGTTGTAAAATATTGGCAAATCTTTCACTGAATTATAAAATATTTTAAAATTTCGGTGAATCTTTCACTGAATTATAAAATCTTGTACAATATTGGTGAATCTTTCACTAAATTATAAAACCTTGTAAAGTCTTAGGAGATCCTTCCTTAATGAGAATTTAGTTTTGTTTTCGTTTTACATACATATCTATGTGATGCACCACCCACTCACCTCCATGAACCCTAATTTCAAAAATGGCATCCCCATACCCACAACCACAACTGTCCCCATACCCACAACCACAAATTATGGCTTCTTAACAAAAACCAAATTCAACAACCCAGCAAATGAAAATAAATGTCAATGTCATTCTTGACTGATTAACCCAACATTTTCAACAAAATTCAAACTAAGCATGGTAAGAAATGTTGACACCTTCTGAACATTCACAATTGGGCCTTAAAAATTTACTTGGAAATATGTGTCACTTAGATTCAATCATAGTCCAGCAATCCTAAAACCAAATAGAATATAATATGATCTAATCCTAACCTAACATTCAAAAGTTATAATATCTAAATACTAAACTTATATAACCCACTCTTAATGAAAAGTACCTAGATGGCAATAGACTTGGAGCAATAGATAGATGTGATAATCCCTATTCAGACCATCGAATGTTTCGCACATGCCTAAATATGCTATACCAAGCTATCAACTTTTTGTTGCAATCAAGATTAATTACAAAAGACATACTTCCTTGAAATTTAAACTACAGTAAGCAGGTGCCTACAAAGCATAGACCTAGAAGAACACAAACTCTTTTACATAAATGTACGGATCACAAACACACATGCACTTGTTTTTACAAACACATTCACGTTTCAAACAGTTAACTTACAAGCAAGTGCAAAGTTCAAATCTATTCACATTTTCACCTCTAAAAATAAATACTCACTCAAAGGAGGACAAAATCAGGCTAGAGTGGATTGAAAAAACCAAATTCAACAACCCAACAAATGCAAATAAATTTTGATGCCATTCTGGATTGAGTTAAACCCAACATTTTTAACAGAATTGAAACTCAGCAGTGTTAAAAAAGATGACACCTTCCTCTATGCCTTCACACTTGAGCCTTGGGACTTGCCCCTATATCATATTGTCATCTTATTCTTTCGTGCTCTATTTCACTTAATGTATGTGTCTCCTAGATTCAATCATACTTGACACCTTCCTCTGTGCCTTCACCCAACATTTTCAACAAAATTGACACTTAACAATGTTAAAAACGATGACACCTTCCTATGTTCCTTCAAACTTGAGCCTTGGGACTTCCCCCTGTATCATATTATCATATTCTTCTTCCATGCTCTATTTCACTTAATGTATGTGTCTCTTAGATTCAATCATACTTGGCTAATCATAATGACAAACATTAAATCAATCTAATACACACCTAAACTAAGATATATAAGCCCTAATGCATAAATGCTAGCCTTTTAGATATCCCACTCTTAGTACATGTTTTTCCTAGTTGGCACTTGCATGTAGTCTAGAGTCTAGACTATACCATAGGTATTTGCAATAACAGGAAAAATATTCTCCAACTCTCTAAAGGACACATTGCTCCCTAACTTAGGATGTTTTGCAAAATTTGATAAAGGGAAACCCAAAAGCCACTTCTATCATACAACATATGAAGATATCCTTTACAGATACCAGTAAGGTAAACATGCTTTGCAAATCATAGTACACAAACAAGTTCAAAGAACACTGGTTATAATGTAAATGACAAATATTTAGAGCTTAACATTGTTTCTAATATAAATGAAAAATATTTAGAGCTTAACAGTTCAAATTATGAAGTATTTGCTTGATTGCTAACTTAAAACCACTAATTCCACAGACCAAGCCTTAGTAGTGAGTAGTAGAGAAGTAGTCTCAATCTGTAACTCAATCCATGCAAATATCCAACTATGCTCTAGAAAAAAGGCATTGTAAAAGGAGTTCAACATGGGCATTATTACACTACTACATATTGTAAAAATTCCGACGTTTTATTTGCAGCGTTATGGACAAAATTGTCCATATTGTCGCAAAATAGAGGAAATTTATAAATAAAAAAATTCATGTTTCCCGATAACGTCGCTCTTGCCACGTTAACGTCGGTCTTGCCAAGTTAACCATGTTTTCCACTGAAATGTCTCTCTTGCCATGTTTTCCACTGGAACGTCTCTCTTGCCACGTTTGTGAAGATGTATGTCGCAATTGCCACATTAACGTCGGTCTTGCCACGTTAACGTCACTCTTGCCATGTTTTCCACTGGAACGTCGCTCTTGCCATGTTTTCCACTGGAACGTCACTCTTGCCACGTTTGTGAAGATGTATGTCACAATTGCCATGTTAATGTCTCTCTTGCCACGTTTTCCAATGGAACGTCTCTCTGGCCACGTTTTCCACTGGAACGTCGCTCTTGCCACATTTGTGAAGATGTATGTCGCAATTGCGACATTTGTGAAGATGTATGTCACAATTGTGACGTTTTGGAAAGTAGGTTTTTCCCTCCAACGGTCACCTTAGTATGTCCACCAAGTCAAAATACCAACGGTCACTTAGGACTTTTTTACGTCGGAATTGCGACGTTACAAAATCTATAAATATGTTGCATTTAACAGATGTTGCGACAAGTTTGCTATAATAA
>JASDQU010374780.1:14866-39320 GCA_032191745.1 Picea mariana | reverse complement strand
CGTTAAACAAACATTGACAGACCCGTGATGGGACCGAACCACTCCTTCTTAGGGTTCGTTAAAACATTCTCTGAGGGACTCATCCGAAGGATGAGCTTACATCAACAAGCATATGTTATCCTCCTCAAGCTTGCGTAAAAATAAAGAGGTACTCGCCAGAAATGGTGGGGGAAAATTTGGGAAAGGCATATGTTTTCATCTTTGTCTTGATTGGCAGTAAGTGTCGCTCTTGAACATGACACCCCCTATTCATCATTTGAAGCTGGTTTGGGAAATCCATTCGTCTCTCATTCGATTTGTGACAAGTTCATTCCTTCCCTGTGTCGTCTTTGAGTCAATGCTGCCAAATCATTGGTCGTGTTGTTCATATGTTCAAGAGAAGTCCATCTGAAACCTATATTGAGTCAGCCATCTACAGTTATCCATTCTCTCCGTGTCAGCCTTCCCTGTGTCCAAGTCTCACTTTCAAAATCTATTACTCATTCCATGTCATTGACGGGGGGTACATCAAGGCCCTCCTATGACAAGTTTTGTTCCATCGACTCTAGCTCATTATCCAGAATCAAGACTTAGAAATTATTTAATACCTTGAAGCTTGCATGCCTCAATGGCAGGTTTCCTCGCTTTCGATAGTAGGTTTACATCATTGACCCATGATCAAAAGATTCCATTATATGTTTGACTTCAACACATTTATTTACACTTGATGGATTGTACTATATTGTACCTTGGGATTCATTGACATCAATGGTGATTTTCCCTCGCACTTGTTAACGGTTTCATCAATGACCGGTAATCAAGTGGTTTCTACCATGTTCGACTTCAACACATGTAATCACATGGTTAGATTCGTACTTTGGGAAACGAGATTGAATACCTTGGATATCATCTTTGTAATCTAGGTTGCGATGAAGTATGTATAATTTGAGACACATAGATCCACTGTGTATGTCTTGTGGCTATGTCATCTTGATTTAAAAAATTTCGCATAGATCCACAGTGTATTTAGGTGGCTATGCTACATTTTGACGGCATGGATCCACAGTGTATGATTGGTGGCCATGACCTAGGTTTATGATGTTATCCGTCTATGATCTGAGTATGGGAATGCCTACCTCAGAAATTGATATATATGATATTCTGCAGATGCTTGGTTGTTCATTGGTTTCCGATTAGATGTGCCCCTTGTTCTCGACACACACATGTAGCTTACAAAGTCTATCGACTGTCACTGGTTCCAATCTCATACTTTGGGGGGCATTTTGTTACCCATGATTTTGGTTATCATGATTATATATTAATGATGGTGTACTCAGGCTCTTCATAAGAACTTTCTCCTGAGAAAATTTACTTTCTTCTCTTTCCAGAAATATCATTTATGAAGGAGGTTCGCAGGCTACTAGTATATTTTTCTACGAGAATGCATGATTCTCGCAGACTGCCTTAAGCCAGGGTGTGATAAGTTCGCACTGTGTGTAACTGCTAGGGTGCAAACTCTTTCTAAAGCAAGGAAAAAGATGAATTCTCGATGCTTCTAGAAGAGAATCTTCTAGAAGGATGAGATCACATTCAAATGGTTATCCTAGTACTGGATTCCCTGATATTTTGGGATCATTCTTATCAAAGCAACTAATTCATTCTCTCCTATATATTGAGGGAATTCTCATGGAAAAGGTTAGAAGAAAACAAGCAAGAGATTCATTGGAGAATTAGTGAAAGAATTGTGTGAAGGATTGAAGTTACAGCAGCTTGGAAACTCCAGCAAGGATATCATAAAGGTTTTGATCTTCTTCATGCACGTGAGAAAGTGTGTGTGTCAGAGCCAAGAGCCATCGAAAGAAATTTTGCAACATCAAGTCTCAAGTTGTAATCTTTACTTTCCATTAATATGATACAGTAATATGTCCCTTTCCCATAAAGCTATTTCCACTTTATTGTATAATTCCTTGATCATATGCATAGATTGACTATTAAATAGATTGTGCTTTCTTCACTTTTGTTGGTTTGTGTTGTCTTGGTCTTGACTGCATGAGAGCACTGGAGCGAAGCGGGAGCAACAAATACCATAGGAAGCGATTATAAGGTATGTTACTCGTTCTTGCCTGCTATTTAATTCAATAGTCAAAATCTAGGGAAAGAGCATTATTCTGTCTTGCTTTGTTCTAGATCCAGGTGGATCTAGGGAGATTGGTTTGTGTCCGCACTTACAGATTTATCCAATAACATTAATAGGTATCAAAAAATGCATCAAATTGTACCTACATAGTTGTTGTGTAGGATAGAGGCTTCTTTGGGATTTGAAACTCTGGAGAACTCAAACTATAACACAATTATTTTCTTTTATCTGTTTCCTTCTTGAATGTTTGAATGATGAAATCATATCAACAATGAGATACTAGTGTTTATATCCTCGTAGCCATCATTTCAAGTCAATAACGTTGAGCATTAAAGGCAGTTGCATTACCATGATTGCATTAAATCTTGATTGATTGATTTATGAGAAATAAATGGTTATTTATCTTAACACGATCTCATATTTGGCCTTATCGCCCTCCAATGGTTGCAAAATCAACATAGATATGTTTGTAATGTGAGCACTGAAAGGGTCGGTGAGAGTACAAGCATTGTTTCAAGATTGGAAGGTAAGGAAACAAGTAATAGTTACCTTGAGGTGCATGCATGCACTTGTTATAGTTTAGGATCGTGTAATATCTCTCCCTCTTCAGATGTCTATTGAAGTATTAGATATGTAGAAAATGATTAATAAACATTAAATTCATCGAACCAAGCTGTGAGAATCAGAGGAGGGATGGTGTGATAGTCAAGGAACCCTCGAAGAATTTTGTTCAAAACTACAAATGAGAGAAGAGGTTGAAATCAAACATGAGAGAGCAATTTATTATTCTCTCTCCCATCAACAATGGAGGAGCAATTTGAAAAAAAAATGAATTATGCCAAAATTGAGCTAGAAAAAATAGTTGGGGCTAGAGCAGGTTAGAACGTTGGATAGTTTCAAATACTTGGGAGAATATACTCATGGAACAATCCCAAATGGATTATTCTAAAATCCACTCTTAAAAGCTATGAATATTCTAGAGAGAATTTGAGGAAATATCATGAACTAGGTAGCTTTAAATTTCATAGAAACAATGTTACAAGTTTTGTTACTGCAAAACCACCTTCATGGGTTTCCTATCATTCTACTATTAGATCATATTCAGCCCCTATATTTTTTCTCCATATTTTGATATTTCCCAACAATGGTTGATTCCGAGGTCAATTCAACAAAACAACGTCTGAGGATAAACACTTTAAAGTGTGGATCTATAAGGATGGATCAGAGAGTGGAAAGAAATAATACAATTTCTTTGATTTCCAGAGGCCAAATATACTGACAAGAATATATTCACTTTTGAGAGTCAAAAATAGACTCAATAAATCCATGCAAAGTAGGAAAGTGTTGTTAGGAACATGGAACAATGGAGAGAAATATGAGAGGGAAAACCTAGAGATTGTGCAATGTAGAGATGAGGGTGAAAACAACATCAAAATGAATGAGGATGGAAAAGTGGAAGACTAACTCGGATTGGTAGAGAAATGCAGAATGGTAGAATAGAGGGTAGACAAACATTTATGTACATGAGATATTAAAATTCGCAAGGAGAGAATCATGAAGTTAGATGAGGATGCTATGGACAACTACCATAGATTAATTCAATCCCTAAGAACTATAGGCTGACACCAACATTAGAATCCACACGAATGTATATCAGTGGGAAAAGCATTTTATTAATATGGTACATTTATAAATACATGATCTATGACATTTGGATTCATCTTCCAAAATCTCTCTTGGACTCCTAATGATAGTTCGTATTCACTTGACTTCTCATATTTCTTCTCAAGTAAATAATACAAATTACCATAAACCTAATGGATTAGGTTTCCAAAAATAACATTGTGTTTCTTGGGCTACGCATCGGTGAATAAAGTTATTGGTGCTATGACTGTCAATTGAGATAATGAATTTATGATGCTTGATGTATCCAATCAATTTGAGGGTTTGGGGAGTTGAAATTTCAATCAAGACATCCAAGGATATTTGAGGTTCCACATCTAGATAATTAGAGGGAGGAATGTCTTCATCTGGTGGAGGAATAGGTTCCTTAGGTATAGCTTCAACTTTTTACTTTGAAATGTCCTCTGAAATGGACATAACTATTTTTTTCTCCTTACATTTATGCCTAGGAAAATAGTTCTAATCACAATTTTAGCAAACACCTTTAAGTTAGCACTTCACCATTTCAACACAGGTTAATTTCAGGATATTTAAGGGATGAGATGAATTTGAGGGAATGTTGGCATGAGAACAAGGATTAATGGATTATTTTTTGATTGGGGAATTCACCACCTTTTGGATATTTGTTTACTCTTTCAGAGGATTCTATCCAAGTAGTAGGGTGAGCCATTAAGACTTGGGCATGTATCTCTTCCTTGAAACTACTAATACAAAATTTTCCATAGAAGGTATTTGACATGCCTTCAATGTAGAAAGAAATTTTCTAAAAAAAAGACATGATCTCTTAAAATGTACTACATTATTTAATATTGGTCAGACAACCAAAATAATGAGTGTCTAGTTCCAAACATTCATAGAGGTCTATAAAAATATGTTTCCAAGAAATATTACCCCTATGGGATTTATTATTTCATTACCATAGTTTCCTATGTTTAGGATCTCAGTATAAGACACCCAGACGAAGTTTCATTAAGTTATCAGTGATGCCACATAGGTGAAAATAAGTTTCCACATGAGTTACCCATTTTGTTGGGTCGAAGCCATTAATATTGTTTAGATCCACTTTAGGGAGACAATGCTACATATAAGTCATAAGGTCACAAACAAATTGGTGAGAGTTAGGCCCCATGGGATTAGATGATTCAACAATTTATATTTGGGATGGATGGTCCTTGAATTGATTGTTCATTTCCATGAGCTGGGACAATTTTTTTGGGACTGAGTCCAATTTGGTGAGGTTTGCATTGATGGAAGAAATGTTTTCCTCAATAGAGGAGTGGGTGCATTCTAGTTTCAGTTTCTAATCCACATAGAGTTTCCAAGGTGGAGAATTGACTGTTGAGATTGTTGTTTCTTGTATCCATAGCGATGGGAGTCCACCAAAACAAATCACTAGAGACTGGTACCCAGTTGATTAGTGATATTTTATGGATCACTTGAGATAGTGGCCTAGTAATGTGGTGAGTGGGTCCACCATAAAAATATTATGGGAGAGGGGTACCACAACAATAAACATGAAAAACATATTTTATTGAGAAAAGTCCCAAGTAACTGTGTGGTGAGGTACTAGCACCTGAATAATACTGTGATGATAAAATGCTCAAATTTTCAATATCGTAGTTTATGTAGGAATTTCAAAGATTCATAGCACATATTAATATTCTGAGTGATTGAATGCACAAATGTTCAATACATCCTTGTTTGTATGAGTTTCTCAGACTAGAGACAAGGAGTAGGATTACAAGGATCTTAAGGAAAAGGGAGTTCTAGGTTCTATAGCTCTTTGTGTATATGTGGAGTCCAATAGTAGTACTCGGCCCAATTTTTTAGGGCTTTGACTAAGGAGGCTCAATCATTCCCTTGGACATACTACGCGATTACCTAGGTACTAGAGAGTAATATTCTTGAGTGCTACTCTCAACGCCACTACAAAAACAAGATAGATGGTCATCTTATATAAATTTAGTTTCAAGAAACCTAGGGGACTTCCAATATACTTGAGGTTACATGGAAGTGAAATTTTATATACAAGTATCATCTAATGCAATACTACTCAAAGGGATGTCAACAAGGGTTACAAGGATGTCCAACTAGGTGAAAACTACTATATTTGTTTCACATATGGTTCCCATATCAAAATTTTACTCATTGAACTATAGATCATTAAGTTACTTTTAGACATCGTAACTTGTCTCTAGCCTAGAAAAGAAAAGAAAAAAAAAATCACTCTAAAATATGTTCTCGGGAGAGTGCTTTGATACCTATTGTGTGTTATTTATTAGTAAATTTAAAGATGCAAAATAGAAATAAGAGCATAAATGAGAATTTGCAATTGCAATAGCCAAATAAAGAACTATAATACCACAAATGTTATACCTTTATTAATGGAAGGAATGTTCACATGCCTCTTTCAGGGGAAATCCTCCAACTAAGCAAAGCTCTGATTTCAAATAAATTAACAAGACATCTCATTTCATTGCTTCTACTTATTTATATAGTACTATCTACCTCCTAGGAACATTTTAGAGAAGGAATTAATTTCTAGTAGGTGGAACCTTCTATTAATCCTTTCTACATGTATTTATATCACACTACTACATGGGCATTATTTACTAGACATGGCCTTCATACATAAGAATGCATAGTAACCTATCTATCTACTTAATGGATTAGGAAGGTTAGGAACCTAATAAATGGGTACAACGTAGTGTTGATTGTTTGGTTGATGTATGAGAAACTAACATGTGTGATTGTAACCAGTGTGAATCTACAAAAGAGGAGCATTATGTTGTAATATCAAAGAATCAATCATGTATGTCATTAAATCTATAATGTTAATAGAGTTGAATTAAGGTTTGGTGTGATTATCATAACATGCAAGGAGATAATAGTCATGTTCCTTATAATTCTTAATATGCAAGAGGTATTTCTTAGAGCACCAAAATGTTTGACACCTTAGGCATATTTTGATTAAAATGTTGAAGATATTTTGGATGGAACTTTCAATTACATAAATCTACCACTCTACAAATAGTCTTGTAGGGATAACAGGATATTATTATCATAGTAGATGGCATGGTATATTATCTAGTAGAAGGCATACTAATAGATATTTCTACTCTTTATTATATATCAAACCATAATGATGGCTTGTATGATGTTGGTATACGCGGTGTCAATGAAAGTTTCAATTAGATGGTACAATTGGCATGTATTTTTTTATATGAATGGTAATATCTTGTTGATTTTATTGTATTTAATACATAGCACTAAATGTGGTGATGATATGACAACCGGAGTAGGACACCAGATGTCCTTCAAACACCACCACACTAGGGAACATCAATTCTAATTAACCCACAATGTACTATGGGATGCATTTCTCCCATTATAATGTGATTAATCCACCTTATTTTCCCCCACCACTTGCATTTATGATGATTCAAGAGAAGTGTGGAATCATTAATTTGATAGGAATTCAAGTGTCAAAGAAAAATTATAGTTCAAGGAGGATGGTGAAGGATGGTTATTCAAATTATGGTACATGTTGAATGTGGCCCTAGTTGCATAATATTTCAATACATTTTCAAGGTTTGTTTTCCTATCTGATTCTATTATGAAGTCTTTTGATTTGTTGGTCCTTCTATTGATTGTATTTTTGGGAACCTTTGCAACCTTAGTCAGGGCTCGGTCTTTCCATCCCTGTGTTTCACCAACATGGTTAATAATTAGAGTAACTAAGTTAATAGTGGTCATTTTCTCCCTGTTTATTGTTTTTTTATGTGAATTTAGTGAGTAGACAAGCAAAGGTCAAATCCTACAAAGTATTATTGGATCTTAATCCCATCCAAGTGTAGCCCTCTAAATACTATTTTTATCCCATTAGAAGTAAACCCATTCAATCCCTTTCCATCCATATCTCTAGCAATCAACTGGTCATGAAGGTAGAAAGGTTAGAAGGTGGACCTAGTTTTAGTGAGGAAGGCCACACCAACCATTTCAAGCAGCCAACAAAGTGTTACCAATATAGGGAAATACCCTAATGGATTACCAAATCTCTGGCTAATTCCATGAAGGAAATGACCAATTATCATTGTCATTTCCTAGAGAATATGAAGAAGCAAATGGATTCCACGGATAATACTAATTGTAATAAAAGGCATGAACTATCCAAATCACAACTGGAAGATAAATTTGTGGATTGGGTTCCATATACTATTTTCTATAAATTATAGGAAATCAAATATTTTAGTTTGATTTAACTATAGTAGCTAAACAAATCCTTCATAGCTCATGTGGTCAAGGAAAAGGGGTAATAACAACAAGTAAAAATCATTTAGAATTTGAACCTACTCCACATGGAGTTTGATGAAATTTGCAAAAAAAAATTCAATGTAGAGATCATAGTTCCAGAAAACAGTGCAGATCAAAATGTCCCATTCACTGTAGTTGATCCAACTCCTACTCCAGAGGGAACCCCATCCAACACCATAATGTTGGATGAAGATGATGAAGACTTGATTGAGATTTAGAAATGGTATCCTATTACACATATTTTTAAGACTTATTTTGAAATATTTCCATGTTGCATTTTGTAGATTCTGTTAGGCTCTATAAAATGTTGTTGATAGTTAGTATGTATGGTATGCTTATATTTAGGTCAGATATAGGTAAATAGACAATTGCTATCAATTATGACAAGCACATTGTGGCTCATATTCCTAGAAATTTTTGGACTATTAAGTACCCAATTTTCCGTATGGTTTGTTTCAAACAATTTTGCATGTACTATTTTACTATTATATATTAATATAAATATAGTTAGATTATAAAGAAAAAAGCACAAGGAACTTTTTTACTTAGACCTATGTTTTTTTAATTTTCTAGTTATTTCTAATAAGGGAAAGGAGATTCTCCAAATAAAATTCAAGAGCCAAAATATCTTAACTAAGAGGTTGATTCAATGCTCATCAGGGGTGATTTTAATAACCGCCCCCTAAATTTATATGTATAATAAATGGGTGAATCCCCATGATACATAGGAAAAATTGAAGCCTATTTAATCAATAATATAAAATGTATATATAATTTTTTGGTGAATCTTTTAGTCAATTATATAATCTTGTAAAATATTGGCGAATCTTTCACTGAATTATAAAATATTTTAAAATTTTGGTGAATCTTTCACTGAATTATAAAATCTTGTAAAATATTGGTGAATCTTTCACTAAATTTTAAACCTTGTAAAGTCTTAGGGGATCCTTCCTTAATGAGAATTTAGTTTTGTTTTCGTTTTACATACATATCTATGTGATGCACCACCCACTCACCTCCATGAACCCTAATTTCAAAAATGGAATCCCCATACCCACAACCACAACTGTCCCCATACCCACAACCACAAACTATGGCTTCTTAACAAAAACCAAATTCAACAACCCAGCAAATGAAAATAAATGCCAATGTCATTCTTGATTGATTAACCCAACATTTTCAACAAAATTCAAACTAAGCACGGTAACAAACGTTGACACCTTCTGAAAATTCACAATTTGGCCTTAAAAATTTACTTGGAAATATGTGTCACTTAGATTCAATCATACTCCAACAATCCTAAAACCAAACAGAATATAATCTAATCTAATCCTAACCTAACATACAAAAGTTATAATATATAAATACTAAACTTATATAACCCACTCTTAATGAAAAGTACCTAGATGGCAACAAATTTGGAGCAACAGATAGATGTGACAATCCTTATTCAAGACATCGAATGTTTCGCGCATGCCTAAATATGCTATACCAAGCTAACAAATTTTTGTTGCACTCAAGATTAATTACAAAAATCATACTTCCTTGAAATTTAGACTACAGTAAGAAGGTGCCTACAAAGCATAGACCTAGAAGAACACCAACTCTTTTACATAAATGCAAGGATCACGAACACACATGTACTTTTTTTTACAAACACATTCACGTTTCAAACAGTTAACTTACAAGCGAGTGCAAAGTTCAAATCTATTCACATTTGCACCTCTAACAATAAATACTCACTCAAAGGAGGACAAAATTAGGTTAGAGTGGATTGCAAAAACCAAATTCAACAACCCAACAAATGCAAATAAATTTTGATGCCATTCTGGATTGAGTTAAACCCAACATTTTCAATAGAATTGAAACTCATCAGTGTTAAAAAAGATGACACCTTCCTCTGTGCCTTCACACTTGAGCCTTGGGACTTGCCCCTGTATCATATTGTCATCTTATTCTTCTGTGCTCTATTTCACTTAATGTATGTGTCTCTTAGATTCAATCATACTTTCACCTTCCTCTATGCCTTCAACCAATATTTTCAACAGAATTGACACTCAACAGTGTTAAAAATGATGACACCTTCCAATGTTCCTTCAAACTTGAGCCTTGGGACTTCCCCCTGTATCATATTATCATATTCTTCTTCCATGATCTATTTCACTTAATGTATGTGTCTCTTAGATTCAATCATACTTGGCTAATGATAATGACAAACAATAACTCAATCTAATACACACCTAAACTAAGATATATAAGCCCTAATGCATAAATGCTAGCCTTTTAGATATCCCACTCTTAGTACATGTTTTTCCTAGTTGGCACTTGCATGTAGTCTAGAGTCTAGACTATATCATAGGTATTTGCAATAATAGGAAAAATATTCTCCAACTCCCTAAAGGACACATTGCTCCCTAACTTAGGATGTTTTGCAAAATTTGATAAAGGGAAACCCAAAATCCACTTCTATCATACAACAGATGAAGATATCCTTTACAGATACCAGTAAGGTAAACATGCTTTGCAAATCATAGTACACACACAAGTTCAAAGAACACTGGTTATAATGTAAATGGAAAATATTTAGAGCTTAACACTGTTTCTAATATAAATGAAAAATATTTAGAGCTTAACAGTTGAAATTATGAAGTATTTGCTTGATTGCTAACTTAAAACCACTAATTCCACAGACTAAGCCTTGGTAGTGAGTAGTAGAGAAGTAGTCTAAATCTGTAACTCAATCCATGCAAATATCCAGCTATGCTCTAGAAAAAAGGCATTGTAAAAGGAGTTCAACATGGGTATTATTAGATACAGATATAAAGGAGCATTGTTAGCACTAGTCGAAAGCATATCATAAAATTTCATCATGAAAATGAGATTAATGAGAAGTCTACCAACCCATCCTCAATGTTCCTATTAGTCATTTATTCTAGATAGTAAAATTTCTCACATTCACATTCCTTCAATTTTTCCCTTTTCTAAGCATATGCTTATGTCTATTATGCTTTGCATTTGCCACAGGTAGATGATATGCGATCCCTTTTCACATTTAAACATCTAATCATGAAAATATATTTACAAATTCTCATTAAGGCAGTCTGTGAGTATATACATGGATTTGTTAATGCGTAATGGGTTGGAGATCTAAACCGTAGAAATCTACAAGTGGTTATGTTTTTAACATATTTGGTGGAGCAATCAGTTGGATGAGTAAGAGGCAAGGTGTAGTTGCATTGCCAACTACAGAAAATGAGTACATGGCAGCCACTCATGGAAGTAAGGAAGTTCTATGGTTGGAAATATTGTGTTCGAGTAGTGGTTTTGTTCAGAAAGAACTAACAATAGGTTGCGACAGCTCAAGTGCAATGTTTCTTATAAAGAACTATATCGCCCCAATTTTGTGGCTTGTTTGGAAACATGTCGCCCCACCCTCAAGAACTTATGCGAGAGTGAGATTGTTGATACCTTGCCAGCCCTGGCACATGATTGGCATACATGTCACAAGTGGGATTTGAACCTGGGTGGGGAGGATAATGACTCTTCCTCTTAACCACCCAAGCTAGATCTCATTGACTATCTTATATTATCTTATGTGTCTTCTTTCATTTGGTTTAAAGAGTGTTGTTATGTCATTGATGTCGTTAATGCATCTTGCTTGTCATTATGTCTTTAGCATTTTGTCTAGGTCTTTTGATCTAACTATTGTTCCAAGTAAGCTATATAAAATCAAAAGAACTAGTTAAGTGACTCAAAAAAGAATAGACATTTCTCCATAGAGCAATTTCTATTCTTTTTTGAGTCACTTAACTAGTTGTTTTGATTTCTATGTTTTTTTTGTTATTGTTGTGCTAATTTCTCTGTTCCCATACAATCTTTTGTATTTGTTCGTGATAAACGATAGTTGATCCTCATGTCTTTTTGCATACTCTTTATCTGAAAATTCCACAGGTATTCTTTTGGTTGGTATCAGTTTGAGTCAAACCCTCAATGGCCTGAACCCTGTTTCACAACAAGAAATTTCGTCTAATGGCAACGTGTTCTAAGGAGCCAGATACATGTCACAAGTTCCATCCCTTTATGTAGTTATGTTTCAGCTCTGAGATTTGGTAGCTCGAAATCAAAATTTTATGATTGAGGCTAGTTGGAGAGATGTGGTTCAAACCAGGATGACTACACTGACTGATGTATTAAAATTACAATATATTATGTTTGAACCAACGAGTACCATACTAGTTTCTATTGTATTTAATATAGTGTGCTAAGAGATATATAAATATTAACATGAAATAAAACATATCCCTATCCAATACAACACATATCATTGAATCTTTTCTAAGAACACATCTCGTAATTGTTTGCTCCAAGGGTAACCTGGAATTTCCTTTGTTGCAGAGAACTAGAGATAAGTGATCAGAAATGATAGCTCTAACTTATGACAGAGTGTCTAGCTCCCTGTCTCACTAGGCATAAAATATGAGCAAGCTCATATCTATACTACATATGACCTTATAGAGGTTTAATATGATTATACTCCCTTTGTGTTTCAAAACTGTTAGATTTGGTTTTCTTATGGTTTTATAAAAAGAGTTGACGACAATCAAATATGGTTCACCAAGTTCATCAAGAGCCCTATGTTGGTGGAATAGTTAATAGAACCATTAAAACAAGATCATTTCACAAATTGCAATCCAAGGATGATAGAATACTACAGGAACTTTAAGACTTACAATCTGTGGAAGGCAAGCTCAAATCCATTGCATTTCTCCCATGTAGTTACTTCATCAGACCAACTGTCCTATTTTTTAAACAATACATAAATTTTATCCTTAATGAAAATCGTTATACATACATAAACTACAACTATTTTTCTTGCACAAGATAAAATTCTTCAAAAGATCGTTATGATGAAGAAGTAAATGAGTAATCTACCAATTTAACTACATTTTTCAGATGAGAGAAAGGGGGACACATACATAAATGTTTTTCTGAATTGCTTCTATCATAACCTCAAGGTCATTGTCATAAAATGATTTCATGGCTTTCTCGATGATGAAACTATCCCATGCATGTTGACAATCACAGAAACAAAATATCAAGTACATAAAAATGTGAGCGAAGAGGTCAACTAAACTTTGAAATAAGCCCTCAACAATCTTATTAATACATAACTAGAACACATTCTGCCTCTAGTTCATATGTCCTGCCAACCATTTTTGTCTGGACAATATAAATGGTTGACCATTAGAGGACGATATGCTTTGAGAAGATGAAAAAAAAGTAATACATGGTATTATTACATTTTCCACTCTGGAAGTATTGTTTGAGCACTAAACTATTTTGTTTCCAACTATCCTAGAAATTAGAAAAGGTCATGTATCCCAACCATAAGTTTCTCGATAGTTTCCTAAAATTTTCGGACCAGGTAATATTATCAGCAAAAGGATCCATCTATTAAGACGACATCAGAGGAAGAAGTTTCCAGATAGAAAAAACCCTTTTCTTAACTAGCATAAGAAAAGGAAAAGTCAGCATAAGTTTCCTGTTAAAATGTAGATCTTGTCAGGCTTATAAATAGAACCAGAATTACAAATCTATGCAATTTGGGAATAGTGAATAGGATTATTTGGGTATAGTGTAGGATAAATTAGAAGGAAAACATGGTCAACTCTAAATAAAAATAGAAGGAAAATGACATCAAGAATAATGTGGCATTGGAAATTGGGGAGACATTATAAATAATATTCATTAGCTTACTATGAGGAAGAAATCCAATGGAAATATTTCATTAGGTTACTATGTGGAAGAAATCCAATGGAAGTGTGATAGAGAAATAGGGCACCTTGAGTATGTAGCAAGAAATGCATAAGATTGAAGTCACTTTATGAATACCTAAGTTCATGGTCTCCTTGTGCATCTCAAGGTTTTGAGGCTTCTGTAGTATTGTATGGGGTTGTCTTATGATTCATAGGCTGCAAAAAATGAGATTCTATAGGTTGGCAGTTGCCAACAATTGCAATACATAGAGCATGCTGTATTACGAGTTTCCAACAACTGTAGTACATAGAGCTTGCTAGATTGCACCTAGGTCTGCAGATATTCTCCCATGAATCTAATTGTAGACTATTATGAAAAGGTGTTTGGGAGAAATTGGATACAATTTTATAAGAATATTATGTTCCTATAAACACATAAGTAGGGGGTTGACAAGAAATAAAATGAAGATAATCTTAAAAACATGAAGCCCCTTTCATTTAGGCTAGCTTAGTGGATTTTTGAAAGAGGTGGCTAGCTGTTATAGCCTAGGAGCTTCTAAAAGACACTTGAACTGAAATGATTCTATCAAATCCTTTGTTGGATTCTATCCAATCCCATGTTTGATGTTTCTTTGTTTTTGAAAATATATGTTGTTGTTTTTGCTTCTTGTTGAGAGTAGAGCAGCTTTTGAATTAATAACTTACTGCAAAGACACCTGACTAGGTATTAATTGCATGGGTAATCTACTACTCATATATAATAAAATAGCACAATAGTTAATTGAGAAAACATGAGTAACAAGTGTGGATGTTTCCGTTGCATGGGTGACAATCTAGAACAACAAAGAAAAATAGCTATTTGTAAAAACAAGGGTAACAAGTGTGGATGTCGGAAACATGGTGAATGTACAAGGGTACTCTTTCTTCTTTCTGTTAAGTCATGGGAAAATGGTATGCATAGCAGACATCTTATACTTTTTGGGGGGTTGCAAACTCTGTGTAGTTCACGACTAGGCCAAAACAGTTACATCAACCAATGTCTACATATTTTGAGCCTGATGGATGCATCCATACCAAATTCTACAAGGGGCCAACCTATGTCTTAAGGATGTCAAAGAAAAATAGCTATATGGTGGAAAGTCTAAGATGAGTAGTATATAAGAAAATTTTTCATTCACATTGATGTTAGACACACAATAGGACTGAGTCAATTTTTATGAATTTTGAGACCTTTTACCTTGCTTGCTAGAAGATAGAATTGAAATAACAACAGTGTCCTATAAAAAACATAAAAAGATGAAAAATGGGAACATCATACTTCTTAATCAAATTCCCAGGCAGAGTACTTACATGATGTAAATTGCACTTCCTCTTGCATATACCAGTGTAATTGTGCCTAAAAGTAATATAGCTATGAGATATATATATGAGATTTAAGATTCAGAAACAAAATCCTTATTCAATAGCCGAGGCTAACTATCTAACAATTAATGAAGGATGGATTGAAATCATGGTGTAGGCTTTTGCATAGGCCTCTTCTTCTGCAGGATCCTTCTTTGGGATCTGAAAAATAACCCAAAAATCCACATTACAAATAACATTTTAAGTACCTTTCAGATGATACTTATGCAACTTTGAATGCCCTTAGTCAAACAACATTTCGTGAACTTAGCAAATCAAATCTAATGAATAGAAACAAATAAACAGTAAACTAAATATCAAGCATAATAAGTAAATGCACAACTTTGATTTCCTTATCCTTATTCTATATATTGCATGGGGATTGAGAGGTATATAATACTGCAAGAAGAAAGAGATGATGAGTTCTGTGGAATACTTTAGCCACTACCACTCTGTTGAAACATGGAAGACAATGTTAAAATCTTAGACCAGCGGTATAGTTAAGGTTCATCTTGCTATCCAAGCCTTCTTTTAGGCCCTTTAAAACAATCACTTTTCCAGCTAACTTGACATTTATAATCAATATTATATGATGGGCAAACCTACCAAACCATGGGTTTCGTGAAAGAAAAAGATAAAATGTTACAAAACATCCTAGAATTAATTAGTTGGCCTTTCAAAAGGCCAATTAGCCATCAATCAACAAATAAAGTACATTTTGGAAGCCTTTTTAATAAGCAATTTATATTGGAGAACTTGTAAAACTGGAATATAAGACAAATTTCTATGACCATCATGTAGTGCTCATCTTAGCAGTCGAATCAAGTGGTCACGAGTCTTAAAAAGATGAAGTATGAAAAAGTTATGAATGATTGATTTTAGGTAAGCACTTAAGAAATTTTTAATATCACGATTGTCATATATCATAAATATTAGACCTCAAACAGATAATGTACAAAGACAACATTTAGGAGAAAACAAGGACATTAGTGAAAACATCAACAAGTATATTCATTTTAAGACATGAAGATGGAGTGTCTAATGAATTTGTAGATAAATGGTAAATGGTTGAGAAATTTATCTAGAAACAAGCTAGCTAGCTCTTGTAGAAAATCTAAAACACATACTTTATTTGTTTTATAGTGCCAATACCAACAAGAAATGCATCAGTATATCTATACAGAAGATACCATATTATGCATCCTTTACTATTTGATTAGTGCCCATAAAGGAATAAAAAAGGGAAAATTTAAAGAAAATGATCTTATATTGCACTCAATTCTAAACAAGTGTACATCAAGGATTATATGAGGGGGTAAAGGAGCTAGTGATGAAGCACCTTCTCCCTAAATAAGAAAGAGAAATAACAAAAAGAGGTTACCTCCATCTCTAAATTTGCCATTGTTGCATTCATGCAAGATCCTTCATCTATAGTTAGTGGTACAACAGATATATCTTGTTTTCTATCCTTCTCCAAGATGACCTGCTTCCCTTGTTTTATTGTTGCAAAGTAATGACTCCAAAACTCTTGCTCCCCCATTTTCTTGGGTACATGTTTTGTACTCTCATTCTACAAATTTCCCTCATGCTGTTGTAAATACAAGCTGTTATGGTTATCTCAGGTAGAAACTAGATTGTAAAATGTTAAAATCAAACAACCACTACCTCATAACAAGAGTCTGTACTAATATTTTCTTATCCAAAATGTATGTTGCTATCATATACATCAAGTAGAAAATAAGTTGTATAGAAATGTCATACAACACTCTATTAATAGATAATGCATTCTCTACAAAGGGATCACTCATGGAAAAATGTTGGTACCAATGCAGAAGTACATATTGTGCCAAAGAGGAAGAAAACCGTAGAAAATAGAATATTCATGAAACGAAAGCGTATATTAGTACTAGTTATTCCTCCCAGAAATTGCCTTTGAATTTGACCAGATCACAGATGAACTCTAATCCAGTTCATCAATTTGATGATTAGAGGCAACAAAAACTATTCAAGAGCTCTTGAAATCTTTTGTGCAATTGGAGTTTCCTGGGGAATAAATTTCAAGGATAGATTATTTGTACAAAGTATCAAAAAGCAATGTTTTAAGACTCATACTCGGACTTCAACTCGGTCACCTCTCAACTTAGTCATCAAATCAGTCACCTATCAACTTAGTCATTGACTCAAACTTGGATTGACTTGGACTGATCTGATTTCAATGACTTGGTTTACAAAAAAATACATAAAATAATTAAATTTTAATGAAAAAAAATTGTTTTAAAGGTTCCAAACTATTAGAGACAAAATATGAAAAGTTTTCTCATCTATATACCATGTAAGGGTGAATATATCAAATGACATCGAGTGAAATACATATCAGCAACAAAATGCATAATCAATGAGGCTCTAAATGGCCCATTTTTTTAAGCCATAGTTGATCTTTAGTGTCAACAATGGAAAACGAGGCCTTTTGATTAACAGATTTTACCTTTAATTTGTATAGGCCATCATCCTCTATCACAATTGAAGCTTTCTTTTCCCTCAAATACATAGCTACAACAGCTTGGATTCATTTACATCGTTTCAATAGCGTGGTTTCAAATACCTAGCTTCAATGCCCTAGTTTCAAGCACTTAGTTTTGATGATTTGATGTTGAGTCTCTGGTTTCAGACTTCAGTGACTAGATTTTAAGTAAGTATGCTATGATTGGAATTTCTTAGACATATGAATAGCTTAGTTTCCCTCGCACTTATTTAAATAAAAGAGATCAAAGTTTATAATATATAGAGAGAAATGCATCATCATGAGCCTTGGTTTTGGCCTTAGTATTGCTAATCATAAGCTTATATTGGATTTCCCTCTGTAGTAATGTGAAATCCTTGTTACTGATTAATATTAATTACGTTGTATTGGGATAGCATAGCTCCTAACTTTTCAGGATATCTAATGAAGCATTCTCCATTCTTGAACAATACATTCATCTTCTCCTTTTCAATTTGGCTTATAGATATTAGACTCTTTACCAATCTAGTACATTCCCAATGAAATTCATTTCACCATTTTCTATTTTTTGAGGAGCTTCTCCAACTATTTCCACTTTTAGTTGCATTTTGGACCTGACCCCTTCTCGACATTGTTTCTTTTTGAACAGTGACCTCTATGTAGTTATTTTTATTATTAATAACCTTTATCAAGTTGCTAGATCTATGAAGAATTCTAAACATTAGTATTTTGTCCCTCAATGTCTTCCTAAGTAGGGAAGAATGCAAGGCATCCACTCATGGCTTATTTACCTCATTGATTTAAGCTATTATGAAAAAATCTAGTAGAAAAACCGAGTCTTCATCAATCTAAAATATTTTCTTTAAAAACTCGAGAATATTTTTCTTTTTGAACAATGACCTCTATCATGAATAGAGTCTTTTCTACAATTTGTAGAAGCAACCTACCAAAAAGAGTGCATGAAACAATAATAAATCTTTGGATTACTCAAGCCTCACAGAAAAAAATGGGGAAAATCATCCCTATAATAACTCAAGTAGGGAAGAGTATCAGAACAATGCAGTTGTGTGAGAAACATTAGCTTCCACATCTTTCATTTATCCTATTTTACAACCTAGGGGCTTGAATTTTGACCTTAATTGAATCATAAATAATGGAACGTCTACACAAAAATTACTGGTAAATACAACCCACTAGTCATTAAATGAAACCTAGAATGTACTAAAATGATACAATGGAAAATTTGGGGACAAACTCTTCTAAAGTCTATAATCCTTGGGTGGTTAGTTCTTCATAACATTTTAGCAGTAATGATAGTCTTCATTATACTAGCCTTACAAATGGATGATGTGAGGTTTGTCACAAACCTGAAACAGTTAAGCATATTATGTGGAACTGCAAGGTTGTTGGAGCTTTTTGGATATGTCTTATGGCTGAGTACAGTCTTCTCTTTGTTGCCCCTCTTTATTAGAAAGGGTTTTTTTTTGGGACAAATGGATAAATCTCCAAGCATCAAGACCATGTGGAACCTGATCAGGCTGACATGAATCTCCTTCTTATGGAAACAATGTGATGAACAACCTTCTAATCTAGTCCATTCGAGAGAGGTTTCAATTAATACACTACTACATATTGAAAAATTTGCGACGACCAATTATGACGAAAGTACTCTTTTGTCGCAACATGCAAGAGAAAAAGTTCATTTTTTCTAAATCCATCCCGTATTTGTCGCTATCTCGACAACTTTAGTTTTGACTAAATTATTATGGTCAATGTTCGTAGCAAGAGAGATGACTTACCTAACCTTAAAATTAAATGTTGAAAATGACCTAAAATAAATAGCTAAAAAGAATAAATATTTGTAGGTCACGTTCGTCGCAATTGTGATGATAGTGACCTACAATTGGGCTATAAACATTTGACGATTTAAAGATGTTGTGACAATCTTTCTAAAACAACGAGGGTTCCGAAAGGGTATTTTTGTGCGGAAGAATGTTGTTGGAGGTGGGGAAAAAAGTAAAGAGAGTGAAAAGGGTGATGGTAGATGTTATTTCCTTTGTAAAAAATGTTGCCTCAGACGTCCCGTAAGAATTTTAATAGAAACAACTACAAAAAATTGTAGGAAATATTTTCACATTGATGGAAGATCGAATGAATATCATCCCATGGTAATTAGCTATATATTCATTATCTTTTTTTATTTTGTCAATTTTATATATAATTATATATATATATTGTTTGAATGTTTGTTATAGTATACACTAATTTTGCATGATTGTTTGTAATTATAAATTTAGAGTTGCCCTCTGACTTTCTGCAGAATATTGCACCAAGTATTAGCAGAAATGATGTTGTACAAGGTGAGGAACATCATCATGACCAAGCAAATGAGGATCTCATGGAAGAAGATGATGGGACAAATCAAGTTAATGATCCCATGGAAGAAGATGATGGGACAATCAAATGATCCAAGATTTGTTTTCACAACCATATGAGGATGGGGGAAATCTTGGTATTTATGATGAACCTCTATTAGAAAAGGCAAATAAACGACTTTATGAAGGATCAAAAGAAAATCTTCTCTCAGCTACATTGCTTCTAGTGAAATTAAAGGTTATGAATAATTTGTCGAACACTTGCATGACACAGATACTAAGGTATGTAATATGTTTCATCTCATATTATACATAAATGTTAATTTTTTTCTATTTTTTTTTTAGTGTTAATTAATGTGTAAAACAAGAATGCAATTTTTGCGATTAATATTCTTACATTAACTAGTTGTTTGTTATGTTGTAGATTGTTAGGTAAATTTTTGTTACCATCATCAAATATTTTACCTCGCACATATCAAGGTTTGCATGCCATTATGGAAGACATTGGAATGGATTATCAAACTATAGATGCATGTCCTAATGACCATATTATATATTATGGAAAACATGCTTCGAAAACGGAATGTTCACAATGTCTTATCAGTAGATATCGAATCGATCAAGTATTAAAAAGTGTGCCTCGAAAAATTCTTCGTCATATTCCCATAAATCCACGTTTGCAGCGATTGTTCAGGTGTGAATGCATAGCACAATTTATGGATTACCATGAACGTAACAGAAGTGGAGATGGTGTTCTTCGAATAGCTACTGATGGTTTTTCATTTAGGGAAATTAAGGAAAAATCTCTTCTATTAATTCAACATATGTACATGGGTGTTCTTACACAGCTCTCTGCATGCTCTTGCTCTTCTCCTGCTTCAATAATCAGAATTATTTTACAATGCACAATGAGGGTGTCTATATCCCATTTCCCTCTTTCTCTCTAGAAACTGTCTAATCTAGAATTAAATTCTATCTACTTTACATTAACTATTTTAAATGTCGTCTATCTAATAAGTACGAGAGCAATCCGCTCAAGGTCCATTTACAATATATAGGTGTGCTTCATTAAATTGTTACATTTAAGATTGCGCAACAACTCCAAAGTGTTTTCAAAATTTGTGCTGGCTTGTCCAGCTATCTTCCGCTTCCGCACTGGCTTGTTTGATGAGTTGGCGATGCTCCTGCATCAGGAAGGCTTAAAGCTTCTACCAATATCGCAAGGTTTATAAACAGCACATGAATCGGGACAACAAACAAACAACTGAATTGCATATTTGAGGGACGTGAAGAGAATCGGGTAGTCTTGTGTGCAATAAAAAAGATAGCTCTCGAGGAAGAGTTATTAGTGGATTATCATTTGAATCGAATAGAAACATTGACTAATAGTGTGTAGGTTCTTATGCAACACCTCTTTAAGAAACCTCTACTTATTGCATTATATTTTAAAATTATCTTTAACACTGTTGTAAATATTATCTTCAACATTTTTTTTTTGTTATCATTAACAATTTTTTAAATATTTGGGGGTTCTAATTATATTTTAATGTGGCAGGATGATCGTGGAAAAGGGACAACCACAGAACATGTAAATGATTATCAATTTCCACTTTCATTTTACGTTGTTTTTATTATTTTCTTATATAATTTTATTGAAATAACATTGTTTTTGCTGAAATTATATGTAGTCAGCAGGCCATGTGGATCATGATTACGCCGATGAGGAGGGGTTTTATTCTTGCACTAATCCGATTCTCTTGTTAAAAAAAAAGGATCATTAAAGATAACAAGGAACTTGTTAGCTTGTTAGATCATCCAGAACAAACTCCAGACGTCAAAGAAAGGATCAAGCTCCTTATGTCACAACTTAACACATATAAGGTAATAGCCATAATTTAATTTTTTTTTTTTTAATGCACTCATGTGTTCAATTATGATACTTTTTTCTTTAACTTTTACATTATCTCACGAAAAAAAATTTTATTTTTTATAAAGTAATATTTGGAGCATGTTCAACCCGGGGTTGGTAGTAGTGGTGCTATAGATACACTACAGAGTCCTAATGCAGGCAGTCATATACCTGTTGAGCACTATTTACTTTTCCATCTTCCACACCTCATTTAGATAGGAGCCATGACACACACCGACAAGCATACACACCTCGATCAGAGTCTAGAGATGGTGGCAGAGATGAGGATCATAGTGATGTGGTTGAGATGGTTGCATTTCCTGGAGCTAGACCTGTGACAAGCACGGGGACCCTTCCGTGCACATTTTTGGTCAGTGATAATGGACTTCCATTAAAACAATAAAGACTCCCAGGTAGTTTTAATTCATACTTTAATCATTTAATGTTGTCCTCATACAGAAGTCATCTAGATTATTAATTTTAAATTAATGATCATATCTTTTTGTGTGTAGGAAATGACCTTTTTAATAGGCACCATGCATGATTTTAGGGGCTAAATTTCTCTCATGGCCTAATTTTCCATGGTTTTTCCAAAAACGAGATTCATTATTTTAAAAATGATTCACCCAAATTCTATAGGATTAAATTATTTTACCTTAAAAATCACCAAAATTTTATAAAAACTATATTAAATCCTTAGAAATTTGAATATTTTTACAAAACTATCGCTAAGCATTTATAGTTGGCATATGAAGGATTAGTAAGATTCTCCAAGGTTTCTACATTTTAAAATAAATTTCCATCCTTAAAATCATCCCTGATCAGCACATAGAGAGCAAGGCCTTGTCTATTTTTGGGGCAACCTTACGCATGAGGTGGAATTGTCATAATTCCAAACTCAAAAAGGAACTTATGGATTATCTTGAAGGCCTCTTTGGTGTAGACATGTTCAATACAAACGTAGTCACATCTGCAGTGGGTGAATATTTAAAATATACCAGGGATGTTTACAGGCGAAGCTTGGAAATAAATCCTAGGTATGAGCGTCCTCCCTCAATTCCAAAGAGGGAGTGGAAGGAAACCATTGATGATGCAAAATAGAAGATTTTGAAAAAATCAGGAGAACAAATAACTGGTACACCAAGATAAATTACAAATTTTTGAATTCAATACTAGCTTTATTTTTCTTTAGATCTAAATAAAAGTGTGGTTATATATAACATACTAGAAAATTTTGATGATAGGTTGCCTAACACTTCGAAGGCAACCAAAGCAAGGATTGCCAAACATGGCCAACACAATCTAGGCCAGGGTGGCTACTCGAGGTTACAGTAACGGATTGTAAGTACCCGAACATCTTAAGAATATTATTTGTATCACTTTACAACTTTAAGGTAATTGCAGCGAAAAACATTAAAAAACCATACCCTTATGCAATGCAAGGTGATGACTTCGGAACTGAAACCACGGAGGAATACCTCCAACTTGGTTACAAGTACAGTTATAAAGCCATGGTTGATCGTAGGAAAATAATGGGGTAGACCCCAAGATCGAATTTGCAAGATAAGGTAAATAAAAATCAATCCACATTAACCTGTCGTTACTTATAAAGTACGTAAATGTTTGATATCGTCCATAATTTAATGTCTTACTTTGTTTTAATTAGGGGAGAAGCACTATCAATGAAACCATTAGTACTGAACAACATAGTGTTGATAGTGAAATGCTTCCAGAAGATCATGGTTCTCCCCAATAGCCCCATCCTAGTGAGGTGAATCCCCAAGATGTTCCTGTGACTGAGGTCCACGACGGTAAATTGTTTATATATTAATCATATACTTAATAATTTTGTACATATAAATTTTGTACTTATAAATTTTGATGTTTCAATGGCAGAGAATGTCATATATGATCATCCTCGACCTGAAGATTAGGTGAACAAGTCGACAACCATTCCAATGGTGCCAACTAGAGGACCAGGTAAATAATTACATTGCGGAGTTTTTTTTTAACATCAATGAACTACTTCAATGATATTTAAAAATTGGCCATATAAATTTAACATTTTTTATGTTTTTAGGTGATGGCCCCTCACAGTAGCATCCATGCCATGGGTACGAGACCAATTGTACTCGGTGTGAAAGGACTGAAACAACATCATCTGTTGAAGAGCACCCAGTAAACGAAGACATGGACATGGATGATTTTCTTAAGAACTGGAAAGGAAAAAAGAAGACTAAAAGAAATTCATGATGTCATGTAATAATTTTATAAGACAGTTAGATGTACATTATATAGCTGATAATATACACAAGGCTATTTCTATGGCTTGTATATATCTGTGAATGTAATTTTGTTATACACTTAATGATAATTTCAGCTTCTCTTAATGATGCAACT
>JASDQU010374779.1:99920-117212 GCA_032191745.1 Picea mariana | reverse complement strand
ATTTATGTTGGCTTTAGGCCATTAGTTGTAATTATATATCCTAGTCTCCTATATATACCAAGGAGACATTTTCATTTTGAATCATCTTGTACTTGAACATTTAAGTGGGGTAAAAGGAGGTTGGCCCCTCGAAGAGGCATGTTATTTGAAATTATCTCTTTTTCAAGGCATTGAGTACTTTTCCTGAGGTTTTTCTATGCTATATTGATGTTTGGTTCTTAACATAAGGTATTGCCCTACCATAAGGGTTTCTGTATTAATAAATAATATTTTCTATATTATCTTTTATATCTTGTGTGGTGATTGTATTTCCATATCTCTGGTACTTAACAAGTAGTATCATAGCACTTTCTTCAATCGAGAAAAGGGGCATTTTTTTTTCTATTTTGCAGGTTTCCAAAAGATGAAGAAAAAAGAGGGTCATGACACTCAGATAAATTCCTATATATTTGTAGAGATATTTTTCATAAAATGGTTGTATATATAAATTCCTCTCAAAAAAAAAAAAAAAAAACAATATAAAAAAAAACATCGTCTGAATTGAAGTTCAGGAGGCCAAGATATCGCTAATTTAAAGTGAACAATTTTTCATGGTTTTTCCAAGGACAACCATGCTATTTTGAAGATTTCAATAGCAGTTGGTGCAATTTGTTTTTGAACTAATTGTAAATATGAGTTCCTATCACAAATCCACCAAGTTAAAAAAACTAATTGTCCAAATTGGAGCTTCAGAAGTGAATATATCACTTATTTAAAATCAACAATTTTTAGGGTTTTTCATGACAGTCAAGGGACTACAGAGCTTATAACTTTTGACACAGTGCTCAGATTACTACCAAATCCATGCCATTGAATAGAGAATTTTCATGGACTTCTTTTTATATATTATATTCAGTTCTTCCAATCGATATGTCTTTTGATATATCCTCTAAATTATTTCACTCTGAAACCCCCATGGGCATGAAGCATGAATTAGGATCAAGGCCTTACAAATTCTCCATGATATTCAAAAGACAATTGTTGAATGTAAGGACCTATTTATTGTTTAGTCCACATACCCTTGTGTCATTGAAGAATATGATAATGAACGATATGAATGGTATGATTTAGAGTCTAATTGTGATGATTGGTATATAACAATTTGTCATTTTTGGGATGATAACTATTTTTCGTCTTTTATTTGATGACTCTACTCCACTTTATGTAGAGAACATTATGAGAGAAGTCATGAGCCTTCTCTGAATACTATTTTTTAGTATTCTCTAGTACTAGTGTGTTATGCAAATGGTTTTTTAGATATGGAGGGATCTGCATATTTGGATCCACATGATCAATGTAGATCTTTGGAGCACCATTTTCATCTCGCTATCGAGTTCTGATATATTCATAGGAGAGTTCAGATGAACACTTGCACATGAGACCCAATTTTATAGTGGAACTTGGACTACTTCAACATGGTGGCTAACACTTCTACATGGGACCATGGCTCTTTAGCCTACTTAAGAAATATGGTCCACACTTATCCATGGGACCCTGGTATATGGTTGTACTTACTAATAAAAAACGTTGAGGACAACACTTTCCTAAGGGGGATGTAATGTAGTATATCTAGGGGATAATATGGGGTACCTAGTGAGGTAACCAAGGGGAATAATACTAGAGATGCATTGTTATGTATGGAGGCCACTTTTAGTTAATAGGGCTTAGTGTGAACACAATAAAGGTAAGAGGGATTACTAGAAGGCTCCTCCTCTAGAATGTTCTTAGGTGGTAGGTAGTATTATATAAATGGGTGTAAACAATGTAATGGGCATTTTGATGATTATTTTGTTTGGAGTGTAGTTCATTAGGAGGTTTCCCCCTCGAAGAGGTAAGTGAACAAGAGTGGATCCCTTCCTTAAAAGGATCAATTATAAGGTGTTTCCCTACCATAAGGGTTTCCATATTAAAGAAGAATATTTTCTGTATTATATTTTGTATCTTGTGTGTTGATTGTATTTCCATATCTCTGGTACTTAACATCATTGCGTAAACTCATATTTATCTATGCTATCTTAATAGTGATAGAGTCTCATATTTCCACAACCATGAAAGGTATGATACAATGTATTATGAGCTTCCTCGAGTGCTTTAAAAATGTGTTATTGTACAAACGCACCCAATCACCCTTTTCAAATACCTTAGAATTAATATGGCAACCAACATGCTTTCTATCACTACTTCTCTTCAATATGGCAGAACTAAGCTAGGAGCCTATATTCATCAAATTCCATTAACTTGGCCAACCTCCTCTTAGTTGATTCATCACCATTAATCTATGTAGCTTCTGCAATGAAAAAAATTGGCACCTAAAGCTCTACGAGAATAGTTGTAGCTTCACACTTGTAAACTAGGAAAACATATGTTTTCTTTGTGAGCTACTTTTTGGATTTCACACATGCCCAAAAGACAACATGAATATAGTCATCCCAATGTTTGCATATAACTACACAAATATTTATTAATCCATGTTTATTAAATGTCTCGATAGTTCCATTTGCATGTGCATTATAGGGACTACTAGTGTGGTGATGAATCAAGAACAATTCAAATAAGGTTTTTATAGTTTAACTCGTGAAATTCTTACCTCGGTGTGTTGACAATATTCATGGGAAACTAAATGTTTTGATTATATGTTAAAAAATGAATTGAGTTATTGTGTCGATGATATAATCCCATTCATTTGTTTCTTATTCCCATCTATTAGGTAATATGTATCCATAATGATGTATCAATCACTAAAATGTTGAGCAATGGGATAATCGATCCAATAAATCCACAACCCATTTCCCAATGGATACCATGTAATCATTGGTTACAACAATAATTCACACTAGGATGGTTTCCCACTAGAGCATAGGGCACCATAAAAAAGTTTGTGATGTTTTTTGGGAAATGATCTTCCTTCCATACTGACCTACCAAAACTCCATTGTGGAATTCAAATAGGATTTCTAGTTACTCACGATTCATGACAGTGAAATTCCCAATGATGCTATATAATCCCAAATTGTATAACTATATTGTAATCAATGTGCCTTCAACTACTTTTGCTACTAAGCACTTATTTTGGTATGAGGAATAGCCTTCTATGGTATCGTCTATTGTCTAAAATATATATCTATTCAAGGTAATCTAGAAATGCTTCAACTCTAAATTGATCTACATTCATCAATTGACCAGTTAAGGATATTTCTAACTCACCTTACTCTAATCATGACAAATGATCATTTCCAAAACATTATTCTTACCTGACTTCACAATAAATTCAAATCAAAATTCCTAGAACATAAGGAACCATCTACAAATATGACCTTCCAAAATAGGTTTATTGAACAAATACTTTAAATAAAAATGATCAATTTAAAATTTAAAATGGTTTCCAAGTAGATAGTGATGGAATTTATACAATGATTATGCCATAGCCAAATATTCACAGTATGTGGTATTGTAGTTGTTTTTTTCTTTGGATAGATCTCTGCTATAGGAGTATATGAGGTGATCAAGATTCCTTCTCTTGGTTGTGATAGGAATATTCCAAATGTAATTCATGATTAAATGACATGGACATGGAGCGCTAGTGTACAATTAGGGAATAACAATATAGGGGTGTTGGACATGCATATTTGGAGATAGTTTGGTAGTTTTGATACAGTTTTGGGAAAAATCCTAAGTATAGGAAAAGTGCATGGAAGAAGAAGGAAACCTAGGGAGCACACAACTAAGGTGCATTGTGGAGGACAATGCATAGAAGGAGGAAAGTACATAGAAGGAAGATGATGCCTAGATAGAAGAATACATCCGATAAAGGATAAATAAAGGGAAGAAAGAAAGAGAATAAAGCATGACAGAAGGATGACAACCGAACATTCTAGAAATAGAAGAACAACATAAAAGAAGCATGCAGAGGGAAATGCAACATGAACATCCAGTTAGATAAGGGAAGCATGCATTGTAATGGGGTATTTTTGGGATGAACAGATTAGGGTTTTTAGACCTAGATTTCTATATAAATATGAAACATGCTGGGAAAATTGGGTTCCTTGGTTCCTATCTCATGATTTATGGTTCATTTTTAGGGGTTTGTCCATATGGATGGGTTTCAGAGCTCTTGAATGTAACAATCTATTGATGAGAAGAATCAATAAAGGAATGCTAAAGAAATGATATTAAATCTTGTGTTTTCTATCATTTATATGTTTTCTTATGAATTTTGTCTTAATGCATCGTAGAATAGATTTGTCTTATGGTTAAACATGGTTCAATGTTCATAATTGTTACAACATTGAAGTATACATGAATTTGTAATAGCATGATAGTATGAATCTGAATCACTAAAGTAGTTAATAATGAACAAGGACAAAATCCCACACACAAAAAATATAAAGAAGAATGAATGAGGTGGCCACCTCCCATTCCCTAAATATTCCCAATAGATACCTCAGGTGAGACTTCATATATGCTAGTAGGTGATGTTGAAAGGGTCGGTGTCTGGTGGGTTTTGTTAGTTAAAGATAACTCGAACCTAGGGTCTTACCACCTACTCATAGCGCCTGCTATCACATAAACTTGTCAGAGTCTTGTGAATTTGGGGTTTTTTTCTTAAGTTTGTAGTTTCCTCCTGTTTCTCCTCCTTTTGCAGATGCAATCGTAAGGTTTTTTCCTTTCAGCTTATAATTTTTATCCTTTTTCCTTCCTGAGAGGTGTCAGCCCTAATCCTTTCTGTTTTCTCTAAGGTCGATCACTTCTCTCTCTTTACCTCTGTCACTGATCCTATTGTTTTCCTGAGCCCTCAGCCAGTCATTCAAGTATTTGTTTACAGACACCAAAGACATATGCACAAGAACAACACTTAGAGTAGTCTGATATGGACTCAAATCAAGTGAGCGAGCTAGATCATCTTTCAACGGTAGAGATCCATTAGGTAGATAGGATCAACGACCATCAAGCTATCGAAATCATAAGGTTACATGAATTTTAACTTCATAAAGAGGTATGAAATCATGAGGTCACTCTTAGCCATCCATTTCAGAAGGATGTGTGGCATAGGATCAACATGGAGAAAGTCGTTTCAGGAAATCTCAAGTGAGAAATGTCAATGGCCCGAGGTCCCAAAATGTCGATATTCAACTGGGTCTTCTGATGTGAAGGGACACGTGTCACCTGATACGAGTGATCGCGATTTCATGACTCAGAGATTTCAGCATGGAGCACAGTGATAACTCATGAAACGCAAAATCGTGGAGCACCTGGGAATTAGGCCCACGCTCACAGCCTGAGGGCATATGGAAAGTAGGGTGGTAAAGAAAATTAAGTGCCTATTAAGTGGAGGGCGGCCGAAGTTGTTCGAGGAAACGATCCTGGTCATTAAATTCAAAGCGTGTATGATCGTCGATATGGATAGGCCATTTCATAAGATCAAGCAATGAAATTTTTGAGATTGAATGAAGTGAAAACTCCCGAAATGCGAAAATCCTGAAATTTCACAGGGGAGCCTCAGGTCATGGCCCGAGGTCACATGGAATGATGAAAAGTAGCTGCGCAAAAGGATGAAGCACCTGATTTGGTCACAGAGAAAGAGTTGTCTGAACTCGAGGCACCAGAATTTACTCGAAGGAGCCGTGATCTTGTCTGGGAAAATTATGGGTGTCAGGTTTTTCTCGATCCCGATGAAAGTAGTTAATGGAAATGGGGGGAGGTAGTTGAAACCTCATTTCACCCCATAAATGGGAAGCATGGAAAATCCGACTGTGGAGGAAGACTGTCAGCCCAAGGTTTCCTTGTCAATGGATTTTCCTACAAAGCCCATGTTGATTTGATCTCGCGTTTGATAGAGGAACACACGTTCAGTCTGATAGAAGAAGTCATCGACACAAATATTTGATTGTAGTGATCAGATCACACTTCTGATAGTCAGGGACTATTCTGAGTATAAATAGATGGCTTTGATATTTTGTTAAGGTCGATGGTTGAGCTAGGCTCTCGTATTGTAAAGTTTTAATGAAGCCCTGGTTCTTCTGATTATGTATCTGTATTTGAGACTTCTTGTTTAATGTAAGTCAGTTTCCTTTCATATCTCTGTAACAACTATGTTGGAACACTCAGGTATGGATGATCCAGTCGAGGGTAGTTATGTTTTTGTGGTGTAGGTTTGATCATGATGACATCACAACTAGCTTTAATCAGTTTCTTGTGTTGTCTTTTCCTCCAACATTGAATGACTTAGACATGGATGATCTAGTTGGGTTGTTGTTATTGAATTGTGATGTATGTTTGATTTCAATCCAGTGATAATTTTATTCAGTTCCTTGAAACTCAGAACCAAGAGGATCTTGTCTTCTGATTTGTTCTTCCTTAGGCTATTGGAAGACTAGATGTCCATAGCATACCTCTTCACTCTCCTCAAGTTCGCCCCCCTACTCACCTTTATTACAACTTACTGACAGAAGCTAGACCAAGACCTCATCTGCGTATGCATACCAGCCCATTTTTTTGAGTTAAAGTGGTATTATCCTGAGACTGCGTCCATTAGACCCCCTTAAATTTATTCATTGTCACATATAAACTGAAGGGTACTGGGCTTATCTCTGCCACAATCCAGAGGTGACTTCAAGTGATAAGATTTATAGCACCGTTGTCCAGGATGAATTGAATATTTTTCGTTGGATTGAACGAAAAAGTCCACTGATTCTGAAGGTGCATAAGAATTCAGTACATTGAATATTGCAATGGTGCACCTAGCAAATCCACTATTATGACTCCATTGTTTCAGTTGTGGCTTCCAGAGGTAGACATATGAGATCTACTCCACAACTTTCTTTAGAAACACCTGAAGCTGACCCAGAGAAAATTATCAGAAGATGACAGATCCTTAAGGAAGGTACTTCTGTTACTGAACCAAGTATTTCTGATTATTTTCACTATCCTCCTAAGAAACTCCAGTAGCTATTTATCATTTTCCTATTACACCATCTGTTGGAGCTTCTAGAAGTTTAAATTTTGGGATCTTTCCTGTTGATTTSTCCTCTCCCAATTTCACTACTCCTCCTCTTATACAGTTKCTTCTTTGACAGAGAGGGAAACCTCTGTTCCCTCAAGTTTGATGGATTTTTCTCCAAATCCTCTGTTGTTTCATTTTTCTCCCAAAAGAACAACCCTAGTCTCCCCTGTCYGAACTCCATATCCTCTTGGTTCTCCTCCAATTCACGTCCAAATGGTAGGTGTTAATCCTCCTAGGAATAAGATGGCTAATATATTAGCTGCTAGATAAGACCCTCTAGTTTTACCTCAGCCTATGAATGCCCTCCCAGCCATAGATTACCTTAAGTACATGCCCTAATTCAAAGGGGAAGGAGACATGACTGTAGAAGAGAACCTTTCATCCTTTTATAGATTTGCAGAGATTCAGGCAATCAAAAATGAAGATGTGTGGATGATATTTTTTGTACAGAGCCTTGATGGTGATGCCATGGATTGGTTTAAGGACTTGCCTCCTGGATCTATTGACAAGATTGCTTCTCTGGATGATTCCTTCTTAAGACATTGGGGGAATAAAAATATCTCCTTTATTATATTACAGAATTCGGGGCACTTAAAAGAGAAGAGGGGGAATTTGTTTCAGACTTCTCGAAGAGATTTAATAAAATGTATAAAAAGATTCCAGCCAAAGTTAAGCCTACAAAAATATTTTCCAAAATGACTTATGCGAATGCTTTCAACCCCGACTTTTTCCTACTATTTAGAGAAAGAAGAGCTACCTCTTTGTCTCATATGCAATATGCATCCCTTGAAGTAGAATCCAATATATTGGCAGCTGGTAAACCTAGGGGTAAAGCTGATAGAGACAGGGGAAAGGGTAGGTATGAAACCTTGACTTCTAGCTCCTTTGTTTCCCCCACTCAAACAGATGAAATGACCAAGCTAGTAAAATCACTTTCTKCTAGAATGGAAAAGATTGAATTAGAAGGAAAGAAAAACTATAGAAATCCCCAAAATGTTGATAACAGAGGTAACTGTAGGAGGCCTAACAATACTCCTCAKATTATCCAAAGAGACCAGAGGAACAGATATAGAGATGATCAGAAAATCCATACCCCTCTCCAAAATAACCTCGTTGTTGATGAAGAAGGAGAGGAGGAAAAGATTGACCTTGAAATTCATTGTATTGGAGACACCTCCCCATTTCCCCATTTAACTCAATCTGCATATGAAGAATCCCTCATGAACAGTCAAATAAATGAGTTGAGTAAAGGGGAGAAGACTATTGGCCCTTAAACAAGTTTTGAGGATTCTTGGTCATGTTTGACCTATTTTTGGGACTTCGACAGACTATCAAAGGCGGAGTGCAATACGAAGCAGATATCACGGGATCTCGATGCCCTTTTAGGGATTTTTGGGATTTGGGATTATGTAATGGGTATGGAAATGTCGGCCTATGGGTACCCATGTTTAGGCCCAATTTTGTAATGTATAAATAAATGCTAGGCGATCTAGTGAGTATGAATGGCTAAGTGCAAATGACAAGTTAGTTGTAAGTGGTGCTAAGTGCAGTAACAGTTGTAAGTTCTTTGTTTATGTTTGCAAGGTTGAGTGCAAGTGGCTGTAATGGACTATATGTAGGCTTTGTGCTACAACCTAGATTGGGGAAGGAGGATCTAGTGAAGAGTGCGCAGATCTCCTGTCGTCTGCGAAGTTTATTTGAAGGCTCTATGCATGTAAGAATATTGAAGAGTGATAATAAAGAATACGAAGTGTTGGTGGACATAGACCCAGGGTGGGGGTGAACCAAGTACATCCTTTGTTGTGAATTCTTTGTGCGATGCATTAATGTGTTTATGTATTTACTTGCTTAGTGCTTTGATATAGATGAATGATAGGTAGATCTGTTGTTACTTTGTTCTTAATAGTGAGAGTAAATGTTGGATCTGACCTGTGTGAATGTTCTTAGTTCTTGAATCTGCTAGATCTGATCTGTTTTATCATGCTAAGTGTTGTTAGATGCTAGATATGGTTGAATACTACAATGCTCCATAATTAGGGTTTTACCTGCGAAGTAGATACTGGTTAAACATTGATGAACTATATAACTAAGTGTTCTTATAAGGTGTTACAATCACAGATCTATGTCTAGCTAGGTTTCAAACACCAGAGTCCTGCAACCACCCCTACCTCTACCTCAGGTGAGACTTCACCTGCTTCGTAGGTGTTGCCAAAAGGCTCGATAGTTAGGGTTTTGTTGGTGCATTTTTGTAGCGTTGAACCCTGGGTCTGCCCCTGTGCCAACAAATGGTTCCATTATCAGGACTGAAGCTGTGATTGCTGGGAACTGAGAAAGAAGAAGTTTTGTGCGAAGATCTAGACTGAAACTGTGATTGTTGGGAATTGAGAAAGAAGAATCTCTGTGCGTAGATCTGTTTCCCTAGTGCACAACATTCTACTCGATCTGTGAAGCTCCATGCTAAGAAAATAAGTTCGATCTGAAGAAAAGAGGTAAGATATGAACGCTTTGTGCTCTGATAGAGGTAATAATAGTGAACAGTTTTAGATCTGGAAGCTTTGTGCTATGTTGAAAGTAAGATTAGTAGAAATTTTTGTTTCAAGAGTATGGATCTAGGTATATTTGATAAATTTTGTACTAGCCTTAGGGCACAACTAGAAGAAAAGAGGTTTGATATGAGTAGATTTGATAGAAATAATGAAAGATATGTTATACCTCTGCATAGAAAGAATATTTGGACTAACAAATGGATGCAAGATCTTAGAAATAATTTTTTGCAGGTTAGCTACTATGATTCTAGTGCACAGTACAAGAAGGGTTGGGGATCATTTAAAAGAAAGAGAGGATTAACTCTTTATTACAGTTGCAGAAGACAGGGACATCTTGCTAAGGAATGCCATGGTAGAATACCTAGTTGTCTTTGTTGTAAAGTTGTGGATCATGAAGTTCTGGATTGCCCTAGAATGATTGCTAAGGTTGAAAGAATGAATATGAGCCAAGAAGACCCTAAGAAAGGTCAAGACACTAAGACCATGGAAGAACCCCAGAAAGAATCAGAGACTGTATTACTGCAAATGAAAGAAACCCTGAATGACCACCAAAATATCAAATTATCAGAGATATTCAAAGAAAAAGAGTGCATAGAAGCAAGAATAGGAGACTTCGACATAGACTGTGTTATCGATGGAGAAACACAGGTGAATATTATGATAGAAAGAACTTGGGAAACCTTAGGAAAGCCTGCTATGATTCCTTCATTGGGGGGAATAGGATTATTTATAGGGAAGCTGATAAACCTATGTGGAAAGCTCACTTAGGTATCTATAAGAGCTCATGGAACTTCGACAGAGGAAGAATTTGAAGTTTTTAAATTTATTGAGAACAACGCCCCATATGATATATTACTAGGAAAACCTTGGATTGAGAGGGATCAAGATAGAAGGAAAGAAGAAAAAGTCTTAGAGAAGAAGAAATAGGAATTAAAAGATTTCATGACCAGGAAGATCGCACCCTTGATTGTAGAATAGGAGAACAGATCGAAGCTATTTAAAAATAGATACTTGGATGTCAACATTGGAAGAACACAAGAAGAATCACAATAGACTAAAGCACCTACCCCAGAAGAAGTATTACCCTTGAATCCTAGGAAAGAATGTAAACAATGTGAAGTTACTATGCCAAGAGGAGATAAGAATGATAATGGAAAGAGGAACACCGAGACAAAGCTCACTAGAAATTAGGCTAGAAAACTAAGAAAGAAGAGATCAAATATCGAAAAGTTACAAAAGGTTCTAGAGGGAACTTCGTAGAAGGAAAATTTACAAAAGTGACACTTCGTCGGGATATTAGAACAACGTCACATGGCACTTCACCAGGATATCAGGACAATGTCACATGGCACTTCGACATGGAAAAGCCATATAGCCGTTGGGAACAGTATAACCATTAGACTGATATCTCGAATGAGTAGAAGGGCATTTATGGTCAGAAGGCTCACCATTAGACTGTTGGGACCGTGTCGTAATGGACATAACTGAATTAATGAAGGATTCTCACCTGTTGGAGAGATTTGTTGCCTAATTTATCTACTTATCCCGTCGAACCTTGCACCAAGAACACTTTTTCCAACTGTGATTATCTGAGCTCACCGATTTGTTGATTTTGCACAGTGATCATCAAGCTATCAGTATCCACCTTATTGTATTGAGTAGTTATTCTTCAAACCCGAGATAGGCAACCATGAGCATCTATGTCTGAAGAAATTAGCGCAGTCAAAGAGTTTGTGAAGGAGGTACTCATCAACCTCATGACTGAAAGAGTAATGTTTGAAAGAGTATTGTCTGAGGGTATACAAGTGTCGTCGATGAGAGGAGTACAAGCGTCTCCATCAACTGCTCGTGGATCCAAACCATCCCGACCAACAGAGGAAAAGAGAACCAAGAACAGATACAACATAGAAAATGCAAAGCTAATATCGACCATATTATCTGACTACATCCCACCTCTAGCTGGCGTAGTGAGTCGTGATAGTGTACCAAGAGATTTTGAGTAGACCATGGTTACTGCATACCTCCCGAAGGGGATACGCACAGTTCAAGCATAGAAAGACAAGATCACATCATTGAAGTTCAACGAATTCAACTTAGGGGACTGCAAGAACCATAGTACACTCACCTCGTATAAATACTTGAGCAGAATGAAGGGGAAGAACTCAAAAATAATCCCCCAGCAGTGGACGATGAACCTCGCGCAGTACACCCTGTTGAACATAATGAAAATCCCACACTTTGGAAGGCACCAGGAAGTTAACGCCTATTTCAAGTTCCTACTTTCATGTTACAATGGCGTCTACTTATGGCTAGATCGTTGTATCACGATCGATCCAAAGTTGATCCATAAGATCACTGGATTAGGTATGCAAGGACCCGACCTGTAGGATTTCTATCCAGGGAAAGCCACAGATCGCGTGTTAGCATAGAATATTAAGGATACATACAACAATGTGGAGAAGGGGATGTGAGGCTACAAGGTAGCCTCCATCTAGAATGGCACAATGCACCTAGCATGTCAGCTAATTATAGGGAATCTAGTAAGAAAGAACAGACCCATGCAGGTCACAGGCTTTTTCGTTGACCTCGCGGGCAAATACGTGGAAGGTGTACAGATGAGCTAGGCGAAGTACCTAGTTAATCAGTTAGAATTAGACTGTCGCGAAGCATATGATCAGGTCTATGAGTTCCACTTTAGCTGTCTCCTAATCCTCATCGTGTTTGTTGCTTGGGAGATGTTGGAAGGTGCGACCTTCCCGGACATTGAGCCATTCGAGCCACTTGTTGTGAAGTTCACCACGCTATGGTACTCGAGCGATATGGGAAAACAATGGCAGTCGAACAATGTATTTCACACATACTACCTTCAACTAAAGAGGGATATCGAAGCTAAACCTCGTATGATGTCAAACACCCTATAGCACTTCTGACCCCTCATGAAGTTTCGGGCAGATCGACACTTCATCTATATTACTGTGTGAGCAGAAAAACATAAGGAGGAGCTTTAGTCGTACTACAAGCTCATCAAAGAGGACCTCAAGGAGATAACTAAGGAATGGTAAGTCAACTTCCTTATCCCTGCTAACCCTGCAGAGATGTTCGATCCTGAACTTGACAGACTGGAGGCCGCTCACATAGAACATGACACACCCGGAACCAACAGAAGGAATAAAACTGAAGAAGTCAAATACTTAAAAAACACCTCAAAAAAGACTGCTTCAATATCACCTAAACGAGGGGGTGATGATGAGGTACAAGAGATAAATGGAAAATAAGATGAGTAGAAGTAAGGCGAAGTAACAATGCCTAGATATGAGGTCAATCCTTTAAAGAAGAGGAAGGTTTCTCCCCCAAAACCCTCTTCCCGGAAGAAACCCAGTGCCACCATGACTAAGATGAAAACTATGCTCATTGTTGATGACTTTGACTTCATCATCGCATCTGTAAATGATGCCTCACAGGAAATCTTGTAGAAACAAGAAGCCAAGGAGGAGGATATGTACGTGTTGATGGGAGAAATTGAATGCTCGCCAACTGGAAGAGTGGATCCGGTCCGGGGTTGTCTAAATAACCCAAGCCGTTTTGGATGATCCACCCTGACGGGTTTAGCGGCTCCGTTGGCCGATCTAAGTCCTAGGAAAACAAAAGAAAACTACACTAAGGAACTAATCTAAATGAAAACAATAACTAAAGCAAACTAAAAAGAAAACTGAAATATATATATATATATATATATATATATATACAGTCTACTGTCTAATAATATACAATAATAATCCTATGAAATCAAATGTTCAATTATCAATAGAATTAGATATAACTACAAATGTACAATATTTACAGATTACAGATTTAGATGAAAACCTGCAAAAATCATTTGTAGACTGTCCTAAGACAACAAAGTTATTGTTTTTTTATTTTTATAATCTTTTACGAGAAAGAAATCAAACAAAAACTATCTAAGCTAAGCAACTAAAATAATAACTCTAACTATAAATCTGAACTATATATATATCTATCTAAACTACTTAAATAACACTAATAAATTAACTATTAAATAACAAATAGCAAACTGACTTGAAGTAACGCTTTAGGTTTGTCCTGTATGCAATAGTTGATTTAGCTGTTCGGTGGGAGGAAACCCGCACCAGATTCTCCACAAGCTTCTCGTAAACAGGAATCAGCTGTGCTCTTCAAATATAAATGATAGGACAAACAAGACATAAAAAATTACAGCAATCTTATAATTTACAAATCATCACATTTAGATAAATCTGTTTGCAAATATTTGTATAAAATGATTCATTTAACGAAGAAGTTAAATCTTTAGTTCATTAAATTGAAACAAAGTAAATGATGTACTCTTTTTTTTTTAATAAGAGAGATCAAATATGGATAACACATAAACCAAATCACATCAACGTGCAATGAATCATGATAGCTAAAGTAGTCGATAATTAATTGCAAACTGATATGAAGAAAACTTGAAATAAAAGTTGGATATATTGAAAGCTAAAGCTGTTACAAGACATCAAATTTCATCCCAGTCTGTATTATAAATCCATAGTCTGGTTCTCCCAACAATGATGATGACCGGTTCCTTACAAAAAATAAATAAGCTTATAAAGACCACAGGGTAAAATATCCCTGTGGGAATTATCAAAACAGTTTACAAAAATCTGGGGATAGTATCCCAACTCTCTATTTCTGACTCAAGTTAACAACCTAAAACAAAACTATATCTAAAGTATCTCCTAAAATTCCACTGCATGCCCAATTGATTATTGTAATTCATATGCTCCTGAAAGTGGACAAGAATAGACAAGTTTAGAGGATATTTTGTTGATAAAATTAACAAAAATCTAAATTTTAAGACTAGCTGTAGAATCTTGCGATTCTGTAGCTGGTCTAATTTGAAAACAGAATCGTTTTAAATCAATGAAATGCTAATGGAAATCTTTAATTACTAATTGAAAACAAAATGAATCATTTAAACCACAGCTTCTATGCTAATCAATAGCAAATGAAATCTTGTTTGAATCTATTTCAATTGAAACAGAACCTAAACGAATATCAAGCCAATCTCTGATATTGATGCATTGCATACGTAAAGGATCATGCTAATTCAAGCATACAAAATCGTCTCAAAATCAAACCATAAGAAATAAATTGAACTATATTAGAGCTGACACAATCGATATGCTAAATCGTATCAATCAACACAGCTACACGATTTTAGCAAACAAATCTTTTGCATAGGTCGAATGTAATCAAAATCCAAACAAGAATATTTATCCAAAACGAAATGGACTTGTTAATTCAGACAGAACTAAATGAAAGCAAACCCAATTGATTATATTAATCCAAATGTACAGAATTGTTGCAAAGCAAACCAAACAGAATAAAAAACAAATCAATTGCTTATACTACTCTGAGAACAATAAAATCGCATAACCAAATCATAGTTGTGTCCGAGTTTAGTAAACAAATCTCCTGTACATGATTTGTAAAGAAATCATTTCTGGTAATAGGCATCATATTAACAATTAAAGAATGCCAAATGAGTAAAGATCTTGGAAGTAAACCGAATTATTTCTGGTAATAGGCATCATATTAACAATTAAAGAATGCCAAATGAGTAAAGATCTTGGAGTCTTGCCAACTGTGTGAATATAATTAAATTGGAAATACAGTGAACACATAGACAAGAGTGACCATAATAATCCAGTGACAATTTTAATGCCATTGATGTGACTTCGAAATCAAATTTTTCACGCTTGTAGTGATGAAAACGAGAACAAAGGCAGGTGTGCGAATGCGCAAAATAATAGTGTCGTTTCTATTCAAAGATTGCGATTAAAATCAAGGGTTGCAAAACACTGGTGTAGGCATCTTTATAAGGATAGGGTAAAAATGTGAAATGGCTGCCAACAATGGCGACACACTGGTAGAAGCAGTTATCTCTGCCAAAAGCATGAATTCAGATTAAGATAACAAGAATAATTCCACAGAAATAACCAGAAAATTGTTTAAACATCATCATTAATCAAATATTCCAGCAGTGTTTAAAGGATGAAAACTGATAACAGTCTTAAGATAAGCGAGCCACGATATTAAAGATAAAATCTCCAATACTGTTGACAGAGCCACTGCTGCCACTAGGCATCCATAACCTCGACAGGGTTGCCATTTAACCCACTCTGATATCTGTATCCTGCCAAGAAGTTCTAGATCAGAATAAAGGACATTTTAAGGTCAGAGGTTTCATATTTGCAAATTTTCATATACCCGACATTGCTTCGCTGCCAGCGGGCCTATTCAGTACCCCGACGAAGTTATCTTGGTGTCATGCATGCATTTACCCGCTGCTAGCAGACCTGTTCAGCATCCCGGCGGGTTTACAAACATTTCCCACAACTCTTTTAATGATTTATTTTGTTTTTTAAAGATATATAGTTGAGCAGGGTGACGCTGAAAATTATGATATTTTAACATAGTTTTTACAGACCTCAATAGAATTTACAGAACCAACTTTCTAAGGTAGGGAGACATCTTCTGATTTGTTCCTTTAAGGAACAAGGACAGCGTAAGAAGATAATAGATGATCATGACAGGCTTTACTCACAGATCGAAATCAGTTAACTTCTTTCAAACAACAGTTTTTTGCCAACACGGATGTAAATTTCAGAAGTATATAATTGATGTTTAAAAAATTTTGAGCAGTCATTTCCATGAAAGAATTTTCTGTTTTCTTTGTCTGAATAGTTCAAAAATCAGGTATGTGTATTTCTAAAAACAAAACTGATAAGCGCAAAAGAAAAAATTAAAAGTCAAAACAACAAAAGAAAAGCAAACAAAAGAAAAATATGTACATAGTATACAAAGGGTTGTCGTCAAGCGAAGTATCTTTTCAGAGCTTGGCCATTTACCGGATAGGTGTCTGGTTGCCCCTCTAGATTCTGCAATTGGAAAGAGCTGGGACCCAATTTCTCAGCAATTAAAAACAGTCCAAGCCATAAGTTTTGAAATTTCGTGTGCTCTCCCTTTCCCTCATGCAGTTTGTCCCATTTCAAGACGAGGTCACCTACTTCGAAGTTCCTATCAGAGGCAGAGTTAGAATCAAACCATCTTTTGACCACCAGTTGATGCTGATATAACTTATGTTTAGCTTGGGCTCTTACCTCTTCTAGTTTTATTAAAGTGTTAATTCAGTTTTCCAAAGGGGGACAATCTTCTTCTTGTATTTTCTGTGATAGTTGTAGTGAGGGAAGAAGAATGTGTGGTGGCAGAATTGCTTCTCTTCCATAAACGAGAAAGAAGGGAGAGTTACCTACAACAGTTTTTGGTGTTACCCTATCATCCCAAATTGCGTTTAACAGCGCATTATGCCAGTTTTTGTGATTCTTAGATACCGTTCTCTTGATAATTTTAATCAGATTCTTATTTGTTGATTCTGCCAATCCATTGCCCTGGGGGTAATAGCTGGCAGAACACTTCAATTTAATTTATTTTTCTAAAGCGAGCTCTCTCATATCAAGAGACGAAAAGTAAGAAGCATTATCGAATACTAAACAGTGAGGGATACCAAAACGAGTGATAATATTCGAATTTAAAAAGGCAATTACCTGACTGGTATTCACAGTTCTTAATGCGGCAGCTTCAGACCACCTGGTGAAATAATCTATGGCTGTTATGATAAACTTATGCT
>JASDQU010374779.1:49274-79560 GCA_032191745.1 Picea mariana | reverse complement strand
TGTGCTACAAAAGTTCAGACATTATTTACTGGGGTGTCATTTTAATATGTATACAAACCAATCTACATTAAAATACTTAGTCGATAACCAGTGTTGGGTCGGAGAATATGCATATGGCTACTATTGTTCCAAGAATATGATTTTGAGGTGATAGTAAAATCGGGGAAGCTAAATGAAGGGATATATCATCTATCATGCATATTGTTAGGAGAAGATGCAGGAAATTTAGATGATAGATTACCAGATGCACATCTAATTGTAGTGAATAAGGTGGATGATTACTTCTCAGACATCATACAATTTCTAAGTACATGATTCACTCCATCAAATATGAACGTAACACAGAAGAAAAAAATAGTCATGAAAGCAACCGATTATCAGTTGATTGGGGGTAAATGGAATATTGAGACACTGCATGTTGCAACATGAGAGAACAATGATACTTGAAGAAGAACATGACGAGTTTGCAGGAGGACAATATGTAGGGAGAGAAAATGAACAAAATATTTCGTGTGCAGGTATTTGGTGGCCTACGCTTCACAAAGATGCGAAGGAGTACTACTAGTCATGTGATATATGTCAAAGAGTGGGAAAGCCATCTAGGAGGGATGAAATGCATTTATATCCACAGGTTATGTTGCAATAATTTGATAAATGGGCCACATACTTTGTAGAATAAATTAATCCATATAAGAAATAAGATCTGGGGAAAAGTACATCATCACTGTGATGGAGTATTTGAAAATATGGGAATAAGCCGCCCCAGTTACAGATTGCACCATAGAGACTRCTATGAGGATTTTGTTTGACAATATAGTCACAAGTTTTGGATGTCTATGCATATTACTCAGTGATCAAGGAACACACTTTCATAATAAGACAATTGTAACATTGATTGAGGAGTTCCAAATCCATCATTAKAAGAGTACACCGTATCATCCTCAAGTGAATGGAATTGTGGAGGATTTCAATAAAATCTTGGAGAATGCCTTGAAAAAAATTTGCAATGTAGGGAGAGATGATTGGTACTTAATATTTCTTGTAGTGTTATGGGATTACATAACAACAAGTAAAAATTTGACAGGTCAAACACGTTTCATATTGGTGTATGGGTAGGAATTAGTGATGCCAATGGAGTTCATTCTACCTATCTTACGCATTGCAAAAATCACCGAGCTATCAAACACTGGCACAATAAAGGAGATATTAGCATAGTTAGTACAACATGAGGAATATCATCTTGTCACAATTTTTCATCAGCAAGTTCAGAAGGCTAGAGAGAAAGCTTGGCATCATCGAAACATCAAACACAAAAGGTTTCAAGTGAGAGATCTAGTACTACTCTATGACAACAAGTTCATGCAACATCCACGAAAGTTTAGAATGCACTGGTTAGGACCCTATGTGATACAACACATAACAGAGACAGGTGTTGCACAATTATAAACCTTGAATGGAGAAGTCATTGGAGGAATGGTGACTGGAAGTTGGTTGAAACTGTATAGACTCGCAGGGATGATTTTAGGGGCTAAATTTCGCTCATGGGCTAATTTTCCATGGTTTTTCCAAAAACGATATTCGCTATTTTAAAAATGATTCGCCCAAATTCTAGAGGATACAATTTTTTTAACTTAAAAATCGCCAAAAGTTTATAAAAACTATAGAAAATCCTTAAAATTTGAAAATTTTTACAAAAATATCTCCAAACATTTATAGTTGGAATATGAAGGATTAGTAAGATTCGCCAAGGTTTCTACATTTTAAAATAAATTTCCATCCTTAAAATCATCCCTGGTATAGAGATGACCAAAAATATGTGAAGTAGCTTGGGTTGCACTAGAACTCATGTATTATAGTAGTTGTACCATAGTAGGAAGGAAAAACATAGAAAAAAAAAAAAGGAGAAAAAGGAAGAAAATCAAATAAAAATTAGATAGAGAGAAAAGAAAAAGATTACAGAGTACAAGGCCTTGGAGATTCCACATAAAGAATGGTTATCACACACTAGAATGGAACTGCATCAATTCACGAAAGAATACATAGAACAAACATACTGTGAAGCACATCGATGCAACAATATGAACCGTTGCACAATTTGGAAATGACAAGATTGTTAAAATCATTAAATCATGGAAACGATGGCTACAAAGAAGGAATAACAGGCCATAAAGTTTTCATAGATTTTTAAATGGTAAAAGACATCATAAATCATGATAGATAGGTAGTATAAGGGAAAAATCAGACACCGTATTTGGTAATAAAGGAGCATTTAGTTCAAAACTCATCAACCACGATGGTGGATTGGATAAGGTAGTTAAGGTAGGATGAGACATGTACGATTGGCATGAAGACACAAAAAAGAAGAAGGTTGTGAAGGGTAAGTCATTCTTTCATCTGAGGAGGAGAAAAACAGAGTGAACCAGAGTGAATTCAAGAGCACCAGAGCTAAGCCACAACCACTCATGAAGATACATATAGCTAGTCCATGGATTCGTCATAGGAAACAAATGGCAACACCAAAATTTTGAGCATCGTCTAGAACAACGAGAAAACTGGAAAATTGACCAGTAGTGACACTAGAGGTCGAGGAGGTAATCAAAGCTCTAGCTTCGACACCACATGCAATATTTCACAGAGATTACCTACCACTGTGGATGGACAATACGCCACCTTTCAATGTACCGACCTATGCGGAGTACCCACTACCGATAGAACGAGTTCCATATGGTGAAAGCAATGAAGAAGATATACTTGGGAAGATTTCTAACCTTAAGTTTATGGACCATGAAATCATTAATCCATAGAAATTACCATAGTTGTCCAGGGAGAAATATTTGTGAACTATGAGCATCCCAGGAAAAAGAACAATCCTGATAGAGCCACAGGAGTGGGCATCACAATTGCATAAGGCATGAATATTGAACCTATTGGATATTCCACATTCCGGGAGGAGTACAAAAATTAATGCATGTGTGAAGGTATTGCTAAGCTATGTTCATGGGGGGACACTATGGCTTGATCCCCCAGTATCAATCGATATTGTGTTGATTGTGTGTATTATAAGACTGGAAAAAGTGGGAAAATATCGATTCCTGTTGTTCAACAAGGTGGGAGAGCAATCCCTCTCCAAGTTGATGAAATAAAAATTCTAGATGTTTAAGGGAAAGAGGGGTCTAGATGTTAAGAGCATCAATGATAAAAATGTGAGGTTTGCGATGCAGGTATTGGCTTGCAAGCTTCTGCGAAAATGTCTCAAGGATGAAGTACCAACTACAGTCATTGCAGTCACAGAGAAATGTGTTGAAGGGGTTTAGATGATCTGGGATACCGTTTTAGTAAACCAATTTTTATAGGATTGCACAGAGGCCCAGGAAAATGGCATAGAATTCCATTACACATGGTTGTTGATCTTGATTGCGATGATCAGGTGGAAAGAACTAGGGTATTACCATTGCATGCGCACATTAGGTAGAAACAATTTGGCTACGAGGTATGCCAACTTATGGAACACAACAATTAAGAGAAGACAAAATGATAGTAACGAAACAKTTTTTGTATACTTGGAAAATATCACATATTTAGATAGGCACACACCATGCATATCAACTGAAACGGTCACTGCATATAAGGATATTGCATGGTTTAGAGTAGGAATACACCACATGTACGTGCAAGCCAAGAAGGATCCATCATGCCAATGGTTTCCAACTAATTAAAGGTTGGAAATAGAGGACGTGAGCTTGATATTCAATGACTGGGACAAAGACTCGAAAATCCTAGTTGAGAAAATATGGCACTTAGATGAGGGAGAAGAGAAAGAAAAAAGTGATGAGGATCCTGATGATGAGAAAAAAAAATGGTGCAGGAGATCATCCCGGGCCATCCACAATAGAGGAGCAACAACTAGTCACAATAACAGGGACACAAGGCACACACCATGCATATCAACTGAAACGGTCACTGCATATAAGGATATTGCATGGTTTAGAGTAGGAATACACCACATGTACGTGCAAGCCAAGAAGGATCCATCATGCCAATGGTTTCCAACTAATTAAAGGTTGGAAATAGAGGACGTGAGCTTGATATTCAATGACTGGGACAAAGACTCGAAAATCCTAGTTGAGAAAATATGGCACTTAGATGAGGGAGAAGAGAAAGAAAAAAGTGATGAGGATCCTGATGATGAGAAAAAAAAATGGTGCAGGAGATCATCCCGGGCCATCCACAATAGAGGAGCAACAACTAGTCACAATAACAGGGACACAAAGGAAGGATACAAGGAAAGAAAAAGCATGAGGAGCACACAATAAAACTAAGGCGAATAGAGAGACCACATTATATATATATATTAAATAATGATGATATGGAAAAAATTGGATACTAGGTACAGGATGCCACAGAAGAAATATGGGAGGAAGAAAGAAGGAATCAAGAAGAGAAAAAAATAAAGCGCAGGATCGCCTAGTAGCACTCTAGAAGAAGTTGGAAGTAGCAAGCATCACGAAAGAGCAAAGGACTAGGGAAGGACCGTCCATGGTGCTAAGGAGAGAAGCAAAAAGCACGCAGTCAGCTCTAAAACAACTAACAGTAGGCCATAGAACCTTATAGATTGAGAAAGATGTGTTGGAGTTTCCAATGGACGAGTTACAAGAGTAATTAAATGTGCTAGGATATCTCAATATAGTCGTATCAAGGATGCCCATGCAAAGAATACAGGACTTGCAACTAGGACTATTGCAAGAAATGAATAATAGAGAAGAGGAATCACAAAGAGAGTTGGAAAGAATAAGGAATGAAAGAACCCAATTACAAGATAAGTATGGCACGACACTTCAACAAAAGAGGGAAGTTGAAGGAAGAGTAGAATAAGTTCTTAAGAATAAAGATGAGACTCAGGAGAGGGCCAAGAAATAATTAAAGGAAAAGGACAAGGATGAAGGGATAGTGCAGAAAACCCAAGCAGTTTTTCAAAAACTATATAAAGCAATCCCAGAAGTCCCCATAGTAGTAGAAGATACTATGGAGGAGAAAGTTTTGAAAATCAGGGATGTCATTAAAGGATTCTGTGAGAATATTGAGGACTTAAAACTACGAAGCGTGCCAGGAACACCATCGGAGGTGTGCAAAGGCATCGAGAGAATGTTGATGACAATAGTTCCAATATTAAGAAAGTAGAAGGAGAATGCACCAAACATTATGAGGAGAGAACACATATATGGACTGATTTGGTAGAAGACCCGGAGATGAAGGAAGTGGAAGCAAGATTAAGAGAAGAAAAAGAAAGAACACATACAGATTCATAGAAGATACCAACACTTCCACCAACAGAGTGAATGAAAACAATTTTAGCGCAGAGGAAGTCATACATGGAGGTAGAAAATATGATGGATCAACAAAAGGTCCTTCAATAGAGACTGGGACCACTGCAGGAAGAAGCAGTGAGGGTAATTGGAGAATTGGCCACTATGCAAGGTAAGGTCAAGTAGGTAGCAATTGAAGCAAAGGACAAAATTACAAACTTGATCACGCAGGGGGTAGAGGAGACAGCAGAAACAAAGGCCACCATCATCAAATAAGTGGAGGTAGAAAACGTTGCCTCTCAAAACTTCATTTTAGTATGGAAGAGCATGTTGAATTTTTTACTTATACATCTACAAGTTACAATTCTTTTTATTATTATAATCATTTAGCACATTAGCTGCATAACTAAGATCATTCAAAGAGAGGCAATCACAAAAATAACCGAGACACACATTTTATCTTGGGAAACACTCATGGGGGAGAAAAAACAACAAGAACTTCCTCAATATGGATAGACCAAAGACTGAACAAAATATTCTCCTTTACTCCTTCACTAGGAAGAGTAGCACACCACTTAACAAATAAATACCAAGACATAGAACAAGAACCCTCCTTAATGTCACACTTAGTTACAGTAGCAGTTCCTCCAATATTTGCACACTTCTTCATAGTTGTAGACCTAGTGTGGTGTGTGTAAATTAGGTATTGTCCTCTCTTATAAATATTGGTCTGGGAAGACTATAATTAGGTGACGACAACACCCCCTTCCCTCCTGGGGATTCTATGACCTCCCAATCTCAGATCTTCTAAATTATCAAACCGAATTAGTTCTTTGGGCTTTCAATAGACCCTGAGAAATTTATACACACGCACAGGTCCCCTTGATGTCACGTGCAAGTTTGGACTACTCACACCTCCACTCTCGGTGCTTGGAAACACTTATCAATGAGTACTAGTCTCACACTAGACTCCTTTTCCTCAATGTGACCATGGGCTATAACCTCAACCAATCCTTCGCCACTTCGGGATCCGACGATTCTAAAACCTCCTCTTATGTTTCTTTCCAAAACAGTTTCCTCCAAATTCATGGATCTCTGCCACGCGTCTCTCTGGATCTGACAATCCAGCTGTTATTTTGAGTTTCGCGACTTCCAGAAACTGCTCTCACTCCACACTTACTTCCTCCAGGTCTCTAACTTCCATATTCTTTAATCTGCTGCCATGTGTCTCCTCGCAGCCAATGATTAAGATTCATCTCATGAATTCGCGACTTCAACGATCTCACCTTTCAATGCTTTAAATTTTCCCAAACTCCGACCTCTGAAATACCTCATGATTAACCTTCTTGCAACTCCTCTTAGATCTAGCGGTCTAAAATGATCCCAATCCCTCCTAGACGGATCTCGCTTTGCTAAATTGGAGAAACCTCAAAGGACTCCTTCTTTAGATGATTTATCACCGTTCTTCCTCCTGATATTGTTCTTTCTGAACTCTTGTCTCTTTAGAATAATCCTTTCGACACTTGGTCGAATTTCAACATATGCACTCTTTACAACAGGTTCTCTCCTGAAATTTAGCCGCTCTATTGGTGATTCTCACTATTCCTCCTGAGCTTCTGAGTCAAAAGACTCAGTCATGCACTCCTTTTGGATGCTATGCACTCCTTGCACACACAATTCATGTTATCTCTTCCAATCTTGTGATTCGAGATAGACTCTGTCAACACACTCCTTGATACATAAGGATACAAATCTACAATGTTGAATATTTGTGATATACCCACATCTTCTGGCAGCTCTATCTCATAAGCATTCTCACCAAATTTTCTTAGGATTTTTCACGACCCTATCTTCTTCAAATTTATTTTATTATATTTTCCTCTTGGGAACCTCTCCTTCCTAAGATGTGCTAGAACTTGATCTCCAACTTCAAACTGAAGTTTCCTCCTGTGTCGATCAACTATGTGTTTATATTCATTGTTTCTCTTCTTCAACTACTCTTTGATTTGATTATGAAGCTCTTGCATTTCTATAGCGAAGTCTTCGGTTCCAACATTCCTAAATTCACTCTGCTCCAGATCTATTAACTCTGAAACTCCCCTCGGATTCATTCCATATTCTATTTGAAATGAATTTTTTTCGGTACTTCTATTCACTGAATCATTATATGTAAACTCTTCTTATGCTATAATCTGATCCCACTAACTATGATGTTCAGTGACCAAACTCCTCAGAAAATCTCCTAAACTTTGATTCACCACTTTAATTTGTCCATTTTTTTAGGGTGATATGAAGAACTAAAGGATAGTTCGGTTCCCATCTTCTTCTACAATGTTCTCTAGAAATGACCAAAAAATCTAGTATCCCTATCTGAAACAATACTCCTAGGCAATCAATGGAGTCTCACTAGTCTGAAACAAGTTAGCAATGTGTGTTGCATCACTAGTCTTCTGAAATGGGATAAAGTGTACCATATTTGAAAATCTATCCACTACCACAAATATGGAATCATTTCCTCTTTCTGTCCTCAACAATCCCAACACAAAATCCATGTTTATTGTATCCCAAAGCCTCTCTTGATAAGGCAATGGTTGATACAAACCAATATTCTACTTCTTTCCCTTGGCATACTGGAAAATATCACATTTGTTCACAAACCTCTTCACCTCTGTTATCATACCTAGAAAATAATATGAACCGTTCAAATGTGCAAACATTTTTTCATGGTTGAAATGTCCAGCTAGACCTCCACTGTGCTTTTCCTTCAGTGAATTCTCCCTCATCGAACACTTTGGTATGCACAATTGGAATATTTTGAACAAACCATCCTGAATCATATATTCATCCCACTAGATTCTGTCTCTAAGCACAAGGTTTTCACATGCTTCATATGCTTCCTCAAAAGTTGGATCATCATGATACATTTACTTAAGGTGGTCAAACCCCAAGGTCTTCACTTGAAATTTCTGCAGAATTAGACATCTCCTACTCAATGCATCAACAACCTTGTTAGCATTACCAGAAATATGTTTAATGAAAAAAGTGAAAATTTGCATAAAATATATCCATTTGGCATGTCTCTGGTTTAATTTATCTTGTTTGGTTATGAATTGTAAATCTTGATTATCTCTATCCAAAAAAAACTATTTCAAAATGAGATAGTGTCTCCACTTCTTCAAGGCTTGAATTATGGCTTAGAAATCTTTATCATATGTGGAGTACTTCCTTTTAGCATCATTCAACTTCTCGGTGAAATATGCAACATGCCTATTATCTTGGCTTAAGACCACTCCAATTAAAACTCTACTCACATCACATCTCACCTGAAATGTCTTCCCGAAATCCGATAGTAACAAAATCATTTTTTATGTTATCTTCCGGTTGGCCCTTGACCAAGTTTTGAGGATACTTGGTCATGTTTAACTATTTTTGGGACTTTGATAGGCTGTCGAAGGTGGATCGCAAGACGAAGCAGAGATCATGGGATCTTGACCCCTTTTTAGGGATTTTTGTGATTCAGGATTATGTAATGGGTATGGGATGTCGGCCCATGGGTTTACCCATGTTTAGGCCTATTTTGTATGTATAAATAGATGTTAAGGTGATGTAGTGAGTATGAAAGGCTAAGTGCCCTTTGGCTAGATGCAAGTGATGGTTGTAGTCCAATCTATGTGATTGACATTGCTAAGTGCTAAGTGGAGATTGCTTTTGTGCATACTATGTGAGACTTGCAGAGCTAAGTGCAAGTCATTGTAAGAGACTATGGAAGGTTGTGTGCTTAGATATACTCGGGGAAGGAGGTTCTATCGAGCTGCGCAGATTCCCTGTCCTCTATGAAGTAGGGTTTTTGAGGCTCTGTGCATGTAACTAATTGAAGAAGCTAATAAAGAAGAGAAGAGTTGGTGGACGTAGCCCTAGGGTGGGGGTGAACCACATACATGCTATGTTTCTCTGCTTTGTGTGATGTATTGATGTGTTTATATGTTAATGTGCTTAGTGCTTCAATATAGATGAATGATAGATAGATTTGTTGATGGTAGTGCTTATATACTTTAGATCTAAATGAATATTGTGATACTCTGTAATTAGGGTTTAACTACGTTGTAACTAAGACTGGATATTGATGAATGTTAACTGTTGATTGCTCTGTCAAGTGTTATAATCACAGATTTGTGTCTCGGGTGAGACTTCATCTGCCTCGCAGGTGTTGTCGAAAGGGTCGGTAGTTAGGGTTTTGTTGGTACATTGTTGTAGTGTTGAACCCTAGGTCTACCCCTATGCCAACAAATGGTTCCGTTGCCAGGACCTGAAACTGTGATTGCTGGGAATTGAGGAAAAAGAAGCTTTATGCGAAGATCTGACCTAAAATTGTGAAAGGTCTGTGCATAGTTCTGTCACTCTAGTGAGAAATATTCTACTAGAATTGTGAAGCTCTATTCTAAGAAAAGAAGCCCGATCAAGAGAAAAGAGGTAAGATCTGAATGCTTTGTGCTCTGATAGAGGTAAGAATAGTGAAATTTTTTAGATCTGGAAGCTTTGTGCTCTGCTGAAGATAAGATTAGTGGAAATTTTTGTTTTTAAAGTATGGATCTAGGTATGTTTGATAATATTTGTCATAGCTTGAAAAATAGGTCACTGATAGAAGAAATAAGATTTGATATGCATAGATCTGAAAAGAATAGTCAAAGATATGTTATACCTATGCATAGAGAGAATGTTTGGACTAACAAATGGATGAAGGATCCTAAAAAAAAAATTTTGCAGGTTAGCTACCATGATCCTAGCGCTCAGTATAGGAAAATATGGGGATCATTTCAGAGAAAGAGAGGATTAACCCTTTGTTATAGTTGCAGAAGACCGGGACATCTAGCTAAGGAATTCCCTAGAATAAGACCTAGTTGCCTCTGTTGCAAAGCTATGGACCATGAAGTTTTGGATTTCCATAGAATGATTTCTAAGCATGAAAAAATGAATATGAGACAAGAAGACCATGAGGAAGGTCAGGCAATTGAGAATATGATAGAACCCCAGAAAGAATAAAAGAAAGTATTGCTACAAGTGAAAGAAACCCTGAATGACCACCAACATATTAATTTACCATAGATCTTCAAAGAAAAAGAGTGCATAGAAGAAAGAATAGGAGACTTCGACATTGATTGTGTTCTGGATGAGGAAACACAAGTAAATATTATGACAAAAAGAACTTGGGAAATTCTAGGAAAGTCTGCTAGTATTCCTTCATTGGGAGGAATAGGGTTATTTAGAGGAAAGATAATAAACCTATTTGGAAATCTCATGCAGATATCTATGAATGCCAATGGAACTTCGACAGAGGAAGAATTTGAAGTTGTTCAATTTATTGAGAACAACGCTCCATTTTCTATGTTACTAGGGAAACCTTGGATTGAAGGAGATCAGGCCAAAAGAAAAGAAGAATAAATTCTAGAGCAGAAGAAGCAAGAGTTAAAAGATTTCATGACTAGGAGGATTCCACACTTGATTGAATAACAGGAGAACCGAGAAAATCTATTTAAAACCATGGATTTAGATGTCGAAGTATGAAGAACACTAGAATACCCGTAGAAGGATGAAGTACCTATTCCACATATAGATGAATTATTACCCCTGATTTCTAGGAAAGAATCTCAACAACGCGAAGTTACTGTGCCAAAAGAAGATAAGAATCAGAATGAAAAAAGGAATTCTGAGACGAAGCTCACAGGAAAGAAGGCTAGAAAACTAAGTAAGAAGAGAGATAAGATTGAAAAGTTACAGAAGGTTCCATAGGGAACTTCGCAGAAGAAAAATTTGCAAAATTGGAACTTCGTCGGGATATCAGAACTGTGTCACATGGCACTTTGCAGTTCTGATATCTCAACGAAGTTCCAATTATAACCATTATCCGTGACGCCATTGGGAACAATATAATCGTTAGACCGATGACCTGAACGGGTAGAAAGGCATTTATGGTCAGAAATTTAGCCACCACACTGTTGGGACCATGCCGTAACGGACATAACTGAGTTAATGAAGGTTTCTCACCCATTGAAAGAGATCTGTTGCCAAGTTATCTATTTATCCCATCGTGCCATGCAACGAGAACACTTTTTCTAACCATGAATCTGAGCCCATAGAATAGTTGATTTATCACAGTGATCATCGTGCTATCACCATCCATCTCGTTGCATTGAGAAGTTACTCTTTGAACCCGAGATATTCAACCACGAGTGTGCATGTCGGGCGAGCTTAGTGCTATAAAGAAAATTGTCGAAGAAGTTCTTATTGACCTAATGACTGAAAGAGTAATGTCTAAAAGAGAAATTTCTACAAGTATTCAATCGTCATCGATGAGAGGAGTGCAAGCCTCTCCGTGGACTGCTCGCAGAGCCCGAACATCCCGACCATCAACAGAAAAGAGAACCAAACACAGAGATGACCTAGCAAATGCGAAGCTAATCTTGACCATATTTCCCAATTACATCCCGCCTCTGGCCAGCACGGTGAGTCGTGATAGTGTGCCAAGAGATTTTGAGTACACCATGGTTACTGTGTACCTCCCGAAGAGGATACGCATTATGAGAGCATAGCAGGACAAGATCGCAACATTGAAGTTCAGTGAATTCAACTTCAGAGATCACAAGAACTATAGCATGCTCGCCCCATACAAATACTTGACCAAGCCGAAGGGGAACAACTCAAAGATAATCCCCCAACCATGGAAGATGAACCTCGCACAGTCCACCCTGTTAAATGTAATGAAAATCCGACACTTTGAAAGGCACCAAGAAGTGATTGGTTGTGTCAAGCTATTACTTTCATGTTACCATGGTGGATACTTATGGCTATACCACTGTATCATAGTCGATCCAACGCTGATCCATAGGATCACCGGATTAAGTATGCAAGGAACCGACCCACAAGAGTTCTATCCAGGAAAAGTAATAGATCACACACTAGCATAGACGATCAAGGATACATATGATGATGTTGAAAAGGGGACGTGAGGCTACAAGGTAGCCTCCATCCATAATGGCACGGCTTTCCTAGCACTCCAGCTAATAGCCAGAAAGTTAGTAAGGAAGAACAGACCTATGCAGATCACAGGAATTTTTGTTGACCTTGCAGGGAAGCACGTGGAAGGTCTACAGATGAACTGGGTGAAGTACCTAGTTAATCAGTTGGAACTAGACTACCGTGAAGCACAGGATCAGGGCTACGAGTTTCACTTTAGCTAGCTCATGATCCTCATCACCTTTGTTTCCTGGGAGATGGCAGAAGGTGCGACCTTCTTGAATATCGACCCATTCGAGTCGCTTTCCACGAAGTTCACCACACTCTGGTACTTGAGTGATATGAATAAACAGTGGTAGTCGAACGTTGTTTTTCATACATATTACCTTCAACTGAAAAGAGCCATCGAAGTTGAACCTCGCATGACTCTGAAAACCCTACATAGGTTCTGACCCCTGATGAATTTCATTGTATATTGACAATTCATCTAGCTTACAACGCAAGCCAATAAACATAAGGAGCAGCTTCAATCTTACTACAAACTCACAGAAGAGGACTTGGAGGAGATCACTAAGGACTGGTCAACATACCTCCTTATTCTCGTAGACCCCAGAGAGATGTTTGAACCTAAAAAACCAGAAACCATGCACAAAGAACATGATACACCCAGGCTGATCAGAATCTGGACCAGGGGTCAAAATTTAGCTCAAAACTCAAAGTTCTTAGAATTGCCTCAAAACGAATAGGAGCATAGCCCTCGTCATCACAAAACCAACGCAACTTGTTTGTGTTCAAACGGACATTGGATGAGAGAGACATAACGATCTGTTCAAATCGCCAAACAGGTAAAAAAATTGTGTTGACTGTATAGTCCATATAGTCCGTACATGATGACATGGCAGTTGGTGATGTGGCATTCAATTATTGGCAGATTTGGGTGAATCATGATGTGACATGTGGCCCAATCATGGGCTTCCACGTGGCACCATTATATTGGTTGTTTGTTCAAAATATAATGGAGTCCGTGGGGATCGAACCCCGGACCTCCCCCTTTTGGCAGCGCTTTAGCAATGGCCGCCTGACCAACATACCACACATTGTTACTTGTTATATATGTGAGTTATAATAAATTTAAGTTTGATTAATGATTGGTTTGGCGTGGGCTCAGGTTGGGGCTTAGCCCCAGCCTGTGGTTGCATTGTTACCATGTGACCCAATATGTGCACGGAGGCACGCGTATTTCATTGGAGCCCTAGCCCCGATCGCATGCATATAATCATATGACCCTACACGGAGCGCGCGAGAGTTGGATTTTGAAATTGGTTTTTCAAACGGTTTTTCCCACCAACCATTCGCCGCCACTTGTCATTTATCCATTCGCCCTTGGAAATGGAGCCCTCGTTTGCGCTAGCGCGAGGTCATATGGTGACCACATGCCCATGGTCTTGGCGGTTAGGGGCTGGGCGCACCCTAACCATCCTATAGTTTGCATGGTTATGAAGTTGAGCATGTGTGCTAGGTTTTAGGATGAATTTGGAGCGTGTTCTTGGGTAGAGCACACAGAGGTGCGTTTTGGCGAACCAGAGACATCAAGCTTGAAGGAAGAGAATGGCACGAGGCCTATCTTCTTCATTTTTTGGCCGAATAAGGTGTCATAAAAGCCCAGCTAGGGTTTTTTGGACGTTGTGAATCCATTGGCACTATTTTCACAGCCATTTGAAGACTTCTTTTGCAGGTTTTTAACAATTGAAGTTTCAGGAAGCTCCAAGGAGCTTGAAGCCCTCATTGTTTGAGGTCATGCTCAGATGAGCCTATCTTTGTTTTTTGTGATTGAATAATCATTTTTGACTAATTAATATGCTCTGAACACTTTGGGATAGGTTTCAGATCCATTTGAGGAATTTTACAGGTGTTTTTTCCCAAAGAGAAGCTCAGGGAAGCTTAAGGCCACATGTAGAAGAGGTCATACCCGGATGAGTCATGATCCGTTTTCAGAGTTTTATTAGTCATTTTTGGGGTTTTTATGTATTCTGAACCCAATGGTATAGTCTATTTTTCCATTGGAGTTGAACAACATCTTGTAAAAGAATATTTGACAAATTAATCCCAGAGAGCCAAGTCCATTGAAGGAGGCTCAAGGAGATGTAGCCCAGAGAGGGGTGAACTCCTTTATCATGTTGTTCTTGTTGTGAGTGTTTGTTGGTTATTATTTGATGCAAGTTATTTTTTCTTATGTATTTATGAAAATAACATATTTAATATTGCAAAGACCTCACACATAACCATTTAAAAGAAGCATGAACTTAACACATAATTTATCTTGCATATTTTAACACATGGAGCAAGGTCCTGTAAAGTTTATTTTTAATGAAGTAGAGGGTGCTTGCATAGCATAACAAGTCATCCTTCTATTTTCAGATCAGGTGGTATCAGAGCATAGTTTGTTTTTCTCATGTGATTTCCATTGATAGCTTGAGATTTAGCTGTTGGTATTATTGTGCAATTTTTTTGTTGAAGTTTGATATCTTGCAAGGATGGAGGAAGCTTCAAACATTGGTAGTTCTCATACATCTTCATTATATAAGTTCTTTGACAAATAGATGTTGAAGGAAATTCTAACCATGAGATATGTGATGAAAGAGATGTGTGAAGATAGAAAGGAGAGCATTGCCCTTGAAGAGCAGTTGATGGCCATGAAGGAGGAAAAAGACCAGCTTCTTGAAAAGTTGCATGAGATGGAGATTCTACTCCATGAGGAAAATGAAACCCTTACCAAGTACATGCATGAAAATAAGGTATGTAATGTTATCTTATCTTCAAATTCCTCTCAAGATGAATGTTTTGGTGTTTTTGAAAATCACACAAGAGGAATAGGGTCCAAGTTATTGTTAAAAATGGTCTATGAAGGTAAAGGGTTAGGCAAGCATGCACAAGGCATTGTTGAGCCTATTGTTGTTGAAGAGAGACCCAAGTATTGTGGTCTTGGATATGAATGAAGAGATGGAGGAAATTCCAAAGTCGAGGAGACAAGGGAAAAAGTTCCAAGAACAAATTTTGTTTCAAGTTCACCTCCTCAAGAAGGCTATAAAGGTGAAAGTTCAATAACTTTTGTTGAAAGTTCAATCCCTCCAGCATGCAAGGCTTGTGTTCAAGATGAATGCAAATGTGTGAAATGAAAAAGTTATGACAATGATGAGGACAAGAACACTGTTGATGGTCTTCAAAGGAGAGATTGTAACTCTTCAAATTCACCTCCTCAAAGAGGCGATAAAGGTGAATGTTCAAGATATAATTCTTCTTATCATTCAGTTGCTTTTGATTATGTTAAGCATGATAAATTTGTATGTAAAAATGGAAGAAAAAGTCCCTGTACATATTGTGGTTTATATAACCATCATGTTTCAAAATATTGGAAAAGATTGACCAATTTCAAGAAACTTTATAAGCAAAGACAACGTGAAAAGAGGATGCAAAAGATTTGCACTCATTGTCAGAAGCGGGGTCATCTCATTGATCAATGTTGGACATTGCATCCAACAACTCATCCACAACACAAGAAGCAGATGGATAAAGAGATTGGCAAGAATGGAAGAGGAGATTCCATCATCGATGTGAGTCAAGATGATTCACAAGAGGATGATTTTCAGCAGAAAAAGTCACCGTTGAGTTGGCTTTGTAAGAAATGGTTGGATTTTTTGAGCAAGTAAGGCTTGCATTTTCTGTTGTAAATGCACTTTTCAGCCTTATGTGTGCATTTATGTCGAGAGTATGACAAGTTGCAGCAGTTTATCATAACTTGTATGATGCAAGTTTGCATGTGAATGCAATTCGTTTGAAGGCATTTTTGTTGTTGCACAACTTTGCCAGGAGGATGTAAAAGATGGGTATCATGTTCACTTGTTATAGCCATATATCTTTTTCATATTCAGCTCTTATGTAMCCACATGTTTTGGGTTTATGTACTTATGTTTGTACTAGAAGGAGAGTTGAAGAGTCATGCACATGCATTTGTTTTTGTGTATGTGTAAGCAGTGAACCTGGTGATGGTTCATCATGAATGATTCATGATTATAACATGATTATGTATCATGTTTTTCGACTTGTCAGTTTGGGAAGGTTGATATGTTTCATATGAGTTTCAACTTGTGTCGATGATTGTCTGACGACTATGTTGTGTCGATCATGTTTTTCGACTTGTGTTTAGTCGATGGTGTTTGTTGGTTTGTTAGTTGATTTTGAGTACACCAATATGCAGGAAAAATCCATGTGCTTTGATGAAGTACAAGATGCGACAGTTTGCTTGAAGAGCAAAAAGACTTTGTTGGCATCATTTTTTAGTCTTGTATAATTTGTTTTCAAGATTGATGGTTTTCTTGGCTTGTGACAAGATGTCGCAGGAAAGTTTTTGCAGCAATTGGAGAGTGGATTATATTGACACCAAAGAGTTTGCAAGAGGGACTTGATTCTTAGTGGGAAGGTTGGAATTCTTCCAAGCACAAAGAGAACAGTGGGTCATCAGCAACCAGAGAAAAGTGGTTGAAGGACATAGTCAGTTGCAATGCAAGGCATGTCAAAGTATCTAGGTGATTGTCGAAAAGACTTTTCAAGTAGAATCAGTTGATAGAACTTGAAAGAAGAAGAGTATTGAAGCTCAGATAGATAATCATAAGATTTTTTGGGTCCAAAATCCTTTCAGTGGGAAGGTGTGATCAGAATCTGGACCAGGGGTCAAAATTTAGCTCAAAAATCAAAGTTCTCAGAATTGCCTCAAAACATACAGGAACATAGCCCTCATCGTCACGAACCCAACGCAACTTGTTTGGGTTCAAACGGACGTCGGATGAGAGAGATATAGCGATCTGTTCGACTCGCCAAACAGGTAAAAAAATTGTGTTGACTTTACAGTCCATACAGTCCGTACATGATGTCATAGCAGTTGGTGATGTGGCATTCAATTATTGGTAGATTTGGGTGAATCACGATGTGACACATGGCATCATTTTGATAAATGGTGTGGTGCCATGTGGCCTAGTCATGGGCTGCCATGTAGCACTGTTGTATTGGTTGTTTGTTCAAAATATAATGGAGTCCGTGGGGATCGAACCCCGAACCTCCCCCTTTTGGTAGCACTTTAGCAATGGCCGCCTGACCAACATACCACAAATTGTTACTTGTTATATATGTGCATTATAATAAATTTAAGTTTGATTAATGTTTGGTTTGGCGCGAGGTCAGGTTGGGGCTTAGCCCCAGCCCGTGGTTGCATTGTTACCATGTGACCCAATATGTGCATGGAAGCGCGCATATTTCATTGGAGCCCTAGCCCCGGTCGCATGCATATAATCATATGACCCTACACGGAGCGCACGAGAGTTGGATTTTGAAATTGGTTTTTCAAATGGTTTTTCCCACCAACCATTCACCGCCACTTGTCATGTATCCATTCGCCCTTAGAAACGGAGCCCTCATTTGCGCTAGCACGAGGTCATATGGTGACCGCATGCCCACGGTCTTGGCGGTCAGTGACTGGGCACGCCCTAACTGTCCTACAGTTTGCACGATTATGCGGTTGAGCATGTGTGCTAGGTTTTAGCATGAATTTGGAGTGTGTTCTTGGTTAGAGCACACAGAGGTGCGTTTTGGCGAACCAGAGACAACAAGCTTGAAGGAAGAGAATGGCAGGAGGCCTATCTTCTTCATTGTTTGGCCGAATGAGGTGTCGTAAAAGCCCAACTAGGGGTTTTTGGACGTTCTGAATCCATTGGCACTATTTTCACAGCCATTTGAAGACTTATTTTGTAGTTGTTTAACCATTGAAGTTTCAGGAAGCTCCAGGGCGCTTGAAGCCCTCATTGTTTGAGGTCATGCTCAGATGAGCCTATCTTTGTTTTATGTGATTGAATAATCATTTTTTACTAATTAATATTCTCTAAACACTTTGGGATAGGTTTCAGATCCATTTGAGGACTTTTACAGGTGTTTTTTCCAAAGAGAAGCTCAGGGAAGCTTAAGGCCACATGTAGAAGAGGTCATACTTGGATGAGCCATGATTCGTTATCAGAGTTTTATTAGTCATTTTGGGGGTTTTTATGTATTATGAACCCAATGGTATAGTCTATTTTTCCATTGGATTTGAGCAGCAGCTTGTAAAATAATCTTTGACAAATTAATCCCAGAGAGCCAAGTCCATTGAAGGAGACTCAAGGAGATGTAGCACAGAGAGGGGTGAACTCCTTTATCATGTTGTTCTTGTTGTGAGTGTTTGCTGGTTATTATTTGATGCAAGTTATTTTTGTTGATGTATTTATGAAAATAACATATTTAATCTTGCAAAGACCTCACACATAACCATTTAAAAGAAGCATGAACTTAACACATAATTTATCTTGCATATTTTAACACATGGAGCAAGGTCATGTAAAGTTTATTTTTAATGAAGTAGAGGGTGATTGCATAGCATAAAAAGTCAGCCTTCTATTTTCAGATCACAGGCCCAACAGAAGGAAAAAGATCGAAGAGGTCCAAGACTTAAGCAACGCCTCAGGCAATACTGCTTCAGTATCACTTGACCGAGGGGGTGATGATGAAGTAGAAAAGATAAATGGAAAAGGAGATGAACAGAAGCAAGGCGAGGTAACAAATCCTAGATATGAGACCTATCCTTTGAAGAAGGGGAAGGTTTTTCCCCCGAAGCCTTCTTTCCAGAAGAAATCCTGAGCCACTTTGACAAAAATGCAGACTGTGCTTACTGCCGATGGTTTTGAATTCATAATCGTAACTCTAAACGACACTTTGTTGGAAATCATGGAGAAAAAAGAATCCAAGAAGGAGGAAATGTACGATAGAATTGAGGTCGAACTTCGAGGGGTACAACATGCCTTTCAGTCTAGTCGCACAGTCTCCATTGCGCCCGTGCCATTAGGAGAACTAGAGTTGGGAGATGAGTCAGCCCAACTCCATCGACTAGATGATGCGGTCGAAGCTCGCCTCCGTCGTGCTCAATAAGAAACATAACAAGCCACCCAGGCCTTGAAGCAAGTTTAAGGCATAATCATAGAACAATGCAGAGTTGTATAATAGAAGAAGGTTGCTCTCCAGGCAAAGTTTGAAGAAGAGAAAGCACAGATGCAACAAGAAAAAGAATAGTTGCTTGCAGAGAAACTCGAAGTGAAGGAAGCATTCAACAGAGCACTCTGCTCTGTGACAGCCCTAGAGACACAAGAAGAAGACCAAGTCACACATCAAGTAGAGCAGCTCATAGAAGCTATCCAACAGCTACAACAACGAATAGCAGACTTAGAGCTCTGCACATTGCCCAACACCCCACAGGATGTGAGGCACCAAAGATAAGCAACTCCTCGAAGCACAATTGAGAGAATAAAGTCCCTTTTCATGGAATGTAAGAAACTCACTGATTGCAGTGTCGGAAACTATGAGAAACTCACTGAGAATCCAGAACTGAAGGCACTGGAGTCACAACTCCAAGAGGTGAAGTATCAAGCAGAAATGATACAGGTGTAGATGAAGCCCCTGTCAGTTGTGGAAAGAATGAAACGATCCCAGCAGCAGTGCACTGCCCAGCAGCAAGTCCACACTATCCAGAGCAAAGTCATGGAAGTGAATCAGAGGCTCCAACCTGTACAGGATGAGGCTTACCAGCTGTTCACACAGATCGAAGGCCGAGGAGCGGAAATGAAGTAAGTCATCACTGCAGCTGAACAACGCCTAGAGGGACCTATTAACAAAGCAGTCATACAAGAGTTTACTGAAAAGGAGGTCGTAGCACGACAACAAATAGAAGCATCTCAAGCCAATCTTGAGGCTTTCGAAGTAGAAATAGTCAGAGAAAAGTGACTCGGGATGAGTCATGGCTGAGTGTTGGGGGCATGTTGTCCCTTGACCAATTTTTCAGGATCCTTGGTCATGTTTGACCTATTTTTGGGACTTCGACAAGCTGTTGAAAGCAGAGCACTAGACGAGGCGAGATCTCGGCCCCTTTTTAGGGAATTTTGGGGTTCAGGATTATGTAATGGGTATGGGATGTCAGGCCATGGGTTTACCCATGTTTAGGCCTATTTTGTATGTATAAATAGATGCTAAGGTGATGTAGTGAGTATGAATGGCTAAGTTCCCTTTGGCTAGATGCAAGTGATGGTTGTAGTCCAATCTATGTGATTGTTAGTGCTAAGTGCTAAGTGGAGATTGCTTTTGTGCATATTATGTGAGACTTGCAGAGCTAAGTGAAAGTCATTGTAAGAGACTATGGAAGGCTATGTGCTTAGATATACTCAGGGAAGGAGGATCTAGTGAGCTGTGGAGATCCCCTGTCATGTAACTGATTGAACAAGCTAATAAAGAAGAGAAGAGTTGGTGAACGCAGCCCCAGGGTGGGGGTGAACCAAGTACATGCTATGTTGCTCTGCTTTGTGTGATGTATTAATGTGTTTATATGTTAATGTGCTTAGTGCTTCAATATAGATGAATGATAGATATATATGTTGATGCTTAGTTCTTAAATACTTTAGATATGAATGAATACTGTGATACTCTCTAATTAGGGTTTAATTGCATTGTAAATAAGACTGGATATTGATGAATGCTAACTGTTGAGTGTTTTTTCAAGTGTTAGAATCACAGATCTGTGTCCCAGCTAAGGTTGCACACATCTGATTCCTGCAACCACCCCTACCTCTACCTCGGGTGAGACTTCATCTGCTTCGTAGGTGTTGCCGAAAGGGCTGGTAGTTAGGGTTTTTTTGGTGCACTTTTGTAGTGTTGAACCCTAGTTCTACCCTTGTGCCCACACTTCTCCTTCAATATGTTGAAGCTCTTCTCAGCCTCTTCTGTCCATTTGAAATACTTATGTCTTTTCTTCAATGTATCCATCATTTATGCACCAATCTCAATAAAATTTTGGATGAACTTTCAGTAAAAAAATTCTAATCCACAGAATCTTCTTACCTCAAATATACTCCTTGGTGATGACCATTCTATGATTGCTTTCACCTTTACGAGATACATCTTCAATTCATTCGAAGAGATCACAAAACCCAAATAAATGAGTTATGTCTTCATGAAAGAGGATTTCTTTAAATTGCTCAACAACTTCTCTCATTGTAAGCTCTTCATCACTAATATTAAGTGCCTCATATGCTCTTCTTCAGTTTTACTGAAGACCAATATATCATCTAGATACGATCACAAACTTGCCAATAAAATCTTTCAACACTTCTTTCATCAACCTCATAAAAGTACTCGGGGCATTGGTTAAGACAAATGCCATAACAAGCCATTCATACAATCCCTCATTTGTCTTGAAGGTTGTTTTCCACTCATCACCTTCTCTCATCCTTATATGATGATATCCACTTTTCAAATCTATCTTTGAAATATAATTCGCTCCACTTAAACAATCCATAAAGTCATTCATTCTTGGAAATGGAATTTTGTACCTAATGGTAATCTTATTTATGGCCCTTGAGTCTTTACACATTCTCCATCCTCCTTCCTTATTTGGACTCAACACAATTGGTACTAGGCATAGACTCAAGCTTTCTCTAACAAAACCTTTGTCTAACAGATCCTGAACCTATCTTTTCACCTCCTCATTCTCTTGAGGTGTCAACCTGTATGCTTCTTTGCTCAGAAGGCTTGCTCATGGTATCAAGAAAATGTGATGGATGATACTTTTGATAGGTGGTAATGAGCTTGGTAACTCATCCACTATCATGTCAGCAAAAATTTCCAACAGCTCCTGAATTTCCTCAGGTAAATCTTCCACATAAGTACTTGTAAGGATGATTTTCAACTTCCTCACTACAACAAACTGTATCTCTTGTTCTTTCTTAACTTCACTCAGGAGTTCCTTCCCACTCATGAGAAGTATACTCATGTTGGCTTCTTCCTTCACTTTCTTCTCTTCAATTGGCAGCAACATATGTGTCCTACCATTCCTCTTCAAGGTATAGGTATTTATCCTCCCATCATGAATGAAATTCCTATCATACTGCCATGGTATTTACAAGAAAACATGACATACATCCATGGGAATCACATCACATAGAATTTTATCTCTCTATCCTCCTATTTTAAATTCAACCAAACATTGTTTAGTGACTTTTACCTGATGGCCTTTTTTCACCCATGAGACTTTATACGACATCGGATGTGCAGTCGTCTCTAGCTCTAATTTCTCCACCATCTCTGTGGATACTAAATTATCAGTGCTCCCACTGTCAATTATCACCTTGCATACTCTGTATTTAGTCTTGCAAGTTGTCCCAAACAAATTGTTCCTCTGCATCGACTTTTCAATTTTTGGCTCTGGTTTTAAGAGAACTTCCTTCATCATCAAATATCTCCCATCTTCTGTACCTTCTGTCTCAACATGTCGCTTCTGCACTTCTGAAATGTGAGCTTCACCTCCCTCTTTCTTCCTCTTGGGAAATTCCCAAGACATGTTTCCTACCTTTCCAGAGGCATAACACTTTATCTTGCCTCCTTTACCTCTTCCTCTTCCTCTAGGAAAAGATTTTCTACCACCACTATGCCTTCCTCGGAAAATTCCTCTTCTCTTAGAGTGACTATGTGGTTTTTCCACCTCACATTTGGGTTTCAGTGACTTGTCATGGGAAACTCCTTTGCCTCTGTTCAATCTTCTACCTCTTTTTTGTTGACTTTTCTTCCTGGCAAACTTCTCCTCCACTTTTAGTGCAATATGGTACGCATCCTCTATTGTCCTTACTATTATCATGTTGATCTCATCTTGGATTTCATATCTTAGTCCGTTGATGTACCTGACAACTTTTTCCTCATCTCTCTCTTTTTTTCCAACCCTAATGTTCATTCTGTAGAACTCCTCTGTGTATTCCTTCACATTCATTCCTTTCTGTCTCAAGTTCTGCAACCTTTTGAACATATTTATCTAGTAGTTCTTGGGTATGAATTTCTCCTTTATCTTGGCTACCATTCGATCCCAACTCTTAGTATTCTATTTTCCTTTACTTCTCCTGTCATCCTGTAGTTCATCCCACCATAATGTTGCATGTTCTTTCAACCTGGTGACAACATGTTTCACCTTTTTCTCTTCATCGACACCTTCATAGTCGAAATAATTGTCCATTTCTTGTATCCAATCAAGAAATTCCTCGACGTCTAAATTACCTTCATACATTGGGATGTCTATCTTCGCTCTAGCTCCCAACTCAACAACCTCTTTCAGCAAGCGCTCTTCCGCAACATCCTCTGCTACAACTTCTTCAACTTCTACGTCTTCATTTTCTGCATCACTGACATCTCTGGAATTAGGCACTCTCCTTTATGTTGTTTCCATGGCATCCAACCTTTCTTTGAGTTCTCTCATCTCCCTTTCCATAGCTCTATTTTCTATGGGCGGATATACATATCTCCTAGGTGACATTGTGCTTATGTACCTGATACCACTCGATGATACCAACCTACTTCTTCATCTCCCTTACCTACAGAAGTCAATTATGAATTTTCTATGATACCACTCTTATGGAAACACCCCCTTCTCTTCTCGAGATTCTGCAACCTCCTGGTCTCATATATTCTAAATTCTCGAACCGAATTGGTTCTTCAGGCCTTCAACAGACCCTGAGAAATTTATACTCACACAAGTCCCCTTGATGTCACGTGCAAGTTCAGACTACTCACACCTCCACTCTCACTGCTTGGCGACACTGATCAGTGAGTACTAGTCTTGCAATAGACTCATTTTCCTCAATGTGACCGTGGGCTATAACCTCAGCCAATCCTTCGCCACTTCAGGATCCGATGATACTGTAACCTCATCTTCTTTTTCTTTCTGAAACAGTTTCCTATGAATTCATGGAACTCTACCACACGTCTCCCTGGATCTGATGGTCCAGCTGTTATTTCAAGTTTCATGACTTCACGAAACTTCACTCACTCCACACTTACTTCCTCCAGGTATCTAACTTCCAGATTCTTTAATATGTTGCCACGTGTCTCCTCGCAACCAACAGTTAAGATTCACCTCACAAATTCATGACTTCAGTGATCCCACCTTTCAATGCTTCAAAGTGTCTCGAACTCTGACCTCTGAAATACCTCATGAATAACATTCATGCAACTCCTCCCAGATTTGGCAATCTAGAACAATCCCAATACCTCCTGGATGGATCTCGCTTTGCTAAATTGGAGAAACCTCAAAGGATTCCTTCCTTAGACGATTTCTCGTCGTTCTTCCTCCTGAGTTTGTTCTTTCTGAAATCTTGTCTCCTTAGAATACTCCTTTCGACACTTAATCGAATTTCAACATATCCACTCTTTACAACTTGTTCTCTCCTAAAATTCAGCCACTCTATTGGTGATTCTGACTATTCCTCCTGAGCTTCTAAGTCAAAAGACTCAGTCACACACTCCTTGCACACACAGTTCACGTTATCTCTTCTGAGCTTGTGAGTGGAGATAGACTTTGTCAACGCACTCATTGCAGACACTATTCACACTTGAACTTGCTTGTACAAGAGAAACAATTGAAACTTATCTAAATATTCACAGACTTATACATCTAACCATGTAAAAGCATACATAAACACAAGAACAAGAAATAACAGAGAATTCCAAATACACAAAAAATTGACCATTCATTCATTAAGATAGGCGCATCAACACCATACATTTGGGACAATGCTCCTCTATTATATTCATTCAACTGAAAATATACATACGTTCATACACTTCTTCGATAAATTGTACAACAACCTATGCAATAGATTCAACAACCTTGCTACAATCCACCAACAACAACTAGAGAACCAACAACTTCAACAACCTTCTCTGGGTAACAATAGAAAGCTTTATATAAGAGGTCTCTCCGAGCTCTTCCCTCCAACTACTCTAAATCTAACCTATCAAATTAAAATCTATCAACTACTTAGAATTTATTATAGTAAATATTTGTGACAGACAGATTAGATCAAATACATTAGATCTGTAATGCACTTAGCTTCATTAAAATAAATTACATTCTTCGATGTATTCATGAACTTATCCAGCTCTACAACATTAAAGACATTCTTAAATTATAATCTCCTTTCAAAATATTTGTGTGATGTGCTCTTTTCAAAAATTTAAATTTCTTCAAAATGTGTGCTAGTGCGCCTAGTTGTCCTCCACTTGTGCTTTGCTGGAGATTCTCCCACATCATTAGGTCTGGGATGACCTGTCACTTTACCCTCTTAATTTACAATTAACTATCAAGGCACAATAGGGATGACTTTTACTAAGGCACAATAGGGCCTAATTAAATATAATATAATAATATTATTCAACTCTCTTAGGTAGAATATTCTTTGAAGTTACAATATTTCAACACTCCCCCTTAACAAGAAGGGTATTCTAATAACAACATTAATAAAAACTAAATGGATTCAATACATCATCAAGAGGAGGGGACATTATCATCAACATTGGGAACAATATCAGTCATATCTATAGGTCATCGTAATTTTTTCTCATCATCAACATCAGTAGAAACTGAACATCATCATCATCTTCAATGTAGAGCTAGAATAACATCATCATCAACAACAACATGAATATGGAACATCAACATAAACAACAAGAATTTGGAATAACATCATCATCAACAACATGAGGTTGGAATAACATCATAATCATCAACAACATGAAGCTATGATAACATCATCATCATCAAAAACATGAAGATGGAATAACATCATCATCATCAACACACAGTTGGAACAACAACATCAATATGTGGCAACAGAATGAGGCAGGTGCATCAACAACAATATTTTTGATACTCTGACAGACCATCCTTACCGGACCTTCGAGATATACCCAATAATCATAAGATTCCCTAGGATATAGAATCCTAATTGTGCTACCACGTGGTACTTTGACAGACCATCCTTACCATACCTTTGGGATCTACCCAGGAATCATAATATTCCATAGGATACAAAATCCTAATTGGGCTACTACTATTGACCACATCTGACACATACATGCACAGGTACTCTCTCAGACCATCCTTACTGGACCTTCATGATCTACTCATGGATGATCATTCCCTTAGGATATGAAATCCTAACTGAGCTACCTACTATTGGTCAGGATACCATAATATCATCAAAATCACTCCTCCTTTCGAGGGAGGTCCTTTTAGACTACACCAATCTTGTCTCAAAAGTACTCAAACTTCACATGAGATAGAGGCTTATTCAACACATTTGCAATTTGTTCATCTATGCCAACATATTGGAGCTTTACAGCTCCCTTCTGCACCATGTCACGAATTGTAGTGATACCAGATCTCTATGTGCTTCGTCTTATCATGGAACACTAGGTTATTTGTAAACTTTATGCAACTCTGGTTATCACATAGAATCATGGTAGCTTCCATATCTATGTCAAATAGACATGTCAACAACTTCCGAAGCCATATGGCTTCACAACTGGCGGAGCATGATGCAATGTACTCCGCTTCTGCCGTAATGAGAGAAATATTGGTTTGCTTCCTACTTTTCCATGAAGTCATGGCTAAACCCAAACTAAAATAACATCCTGAAGTGATTTTTTTTTCTGAAGCACTTACAACCCAATATATATCAGTATAGCCATACAATCTAAAGTCACAGTCTTTAGTATAACAAAGGTCATAGTCCAATGTAACCTTATGGTATCTCATCACATGCTTTGCAGCTACAAGGTGAACACGTCTGGGCTCCACCAGATACTGACTCAAGGTGTTCACAAAAAATCATATATCTGGCCTTATATTAATCAAATACATCAACGAACCAATAAATTGTCTTTATAGAGTAACATCAACTAACTATGATGAAGTATCAACCAAGATATTCAAGTTTGTCTCCATGGGTGTGGCCATGTATTTACATCCCAACATATAAAACTTCTTCAATATTTCAACTTCATACTTCTCTTGGTTAAGGAAGATCTTCTCTGGGCTCTTCCAAACTTCAAGACCTATGAAATGATGCATCGGGCCTAGGTATTTCATCTCAAATTCAATGGAAATATTCTTCTTACAATACGTGATGAGATTTTATTCACCTGTACATATAGTAGTAATATAATTGATCCATCATCCACAATCTTGAAGTAAAGGTAGGGATCAACTTTACTCTTGGTAAAGTCCAAGCTCATCAGAAAACTATCAATCCCGCCATACCAAGCTCTTGGAGCTTGCTTCAACTTGCAGACATGAATCTTCTTGTCCTATACTTTGAAACCAAATTTTCACATCACATTGTACCGACCTAGTATACTTGCTCATTTGCAAATCAATCTGCATAATAATGTGTTAGTTCTATGTGATTTCTTCAAAGCACTCTTTTTCTCACTACATGAGAGTATGTCCTCTACTTTTTCTACAATTGTGCCTTATGGAACCATGACTCAACACCTATATCTACTATTTCTAAATGACTCCTCTATTCCATCATGGAAATGTCTTCATCTAAAATTGAAGGTATCTTTTCTTCTTTCATGGAGGCAACTCAATTTCAAATACAAGGACTGCTCCCTCTGAATATCATACTGTATCACAATCATGGTTGTTTTGGATATCTTCACAAACACTAGAACTATTTATTCAATTATTGAATAAAGTGTCTCATCATAGTATTGTCCTTGTTGTTGCAATAATCCTCTAAACACAAATAAGGATTTGTACATATTTATACAGTTATCTACAACATGCTTGTTCTGTTAGATCAATATTGGAAGTCACTATTGACTTCCCTTCTAGTCTTAAGGACAAATCCATTTCCTAATCCTTCTGACTGGCTTCCTCCTCTGTCACTGAAACAAGGGAATATTCTCAAGAGATTTCATGTCTTTTATAGGTCTCTGAAGCAATGATATACTCTTCTCAACTCATGGAATCTTTCTTCCAGTCCAGTAATATGTCTATTTTTCCCATCTAATCCTTTCTAAGATCAGGCTTACTCTGAGTCTTGATTTCTTCTGAGTCTATAAAAAACTTCATAGTCTCTACATAATATACTTGGTGTTGAATACCAAGTCTTAATATGAAAATCTAAGTCAGACTTCAAACTAGTTGTACTTCYTGTCAAGGTGGCTTCATTATCCATTAACCAAGTCTATTGTGAATTCTATTCTAATGTTTGTTCATATTTGGAGCCTTCTTCTCTTTACAGTCAATCTCCATATGAGATACTCTGTATCTCAAAAGTAGCTTCTTCTTCATGTTCTTTGGTACATGGATGTATACAGTCATGTATACAACTTGGATATTATGCTCGATGTCTCATCTAATATGTTTCCTCCTACAACCATCACTATAGCTTCCTTAGGGTTATCACTTTTGACCTACCCAGAACAAGAACAACAAGAGGGAAACAACATAAAAGAATAATACTCTTTATAATAATAATAAAATAATAGTGCGAAGAATTGTCACAGTAGCTCCTTTAGAGCTACCACTTGTGACGTGCCTGAGACAAGGGTAAAAAGTAAGAAATAAAATAATAAGGAATGAGAGAACCACTCTTCTAGTTTGTGATCAATCATTCCTCCATGGTAACCTGGAAACAAAACAAGAAGTTTCTTCTAGAGGAGATGTTAGTTATATCTAGTAAATGATTATAGTAAGATTTTATATCAATAGTGCTCACATGCTACCAAGTATTTAATAATAATTTTTTTCAAAGATTGCTATCACAACTATAGTGTTTAGCAGTTATCAAACTTGATATGTGTAAATTTGAATCTTATTAACTTAATCAATCAAACTTGTAACTTGGAGTCTTGTCCTCAAGAATGAGTGTTGTTGTTTTTCTCCTGAGTTTCCTTCACTCAAGATGACAAGTATTCTTTTCAACCTATCCTCTATACTAAGATAGTATGCTTTCTTTATAGAAATTTCAGTTAGAGAATAAACTCTATAATCTCAACCTTAATCCATATGATACTTTTGACTTTAATTTTGACCAAAGGTTAGTATGATAGTCATAATTTCAACAGATAAAAAAAAAAAACTAGATGTTCTTAAGATCATAACAAATAGAGGAATATTAAATTGATCAAACCTAAGGTGAATTATTCCTCTGAATGTGTTGAATCTGAGATCCCTCTTGGATATACGATTTTTGTTTAGACAATATATCCTTTCTCCTACAAGTACCCTTTAAAATACAGTTTAAACATATACAATTACATACCTCTGACAACACCAATAGGTAGTGGCACCATTTGGCAACAATGAAAAGCAATAATGAACCTTGAAAACTTCAAAGGTGTTACAAATTGTAATTGAAAGGTAGCTATATATATTCTAGGGTATGGTGTACTAGGATAATAAAAATCAGTCCCAACTCTTCACAAAAACTTTCACTGCAATTGGTAATACAACTAGTGTTGGAACTACAACTGGCATGAAGGAATTGGTACTGCAACTGCAACTGATACTGCAACTACAACTGGTACTGCAACTATAGATTAGGGTTTTATGAGGAAACCCTAATTTCTCTAACTTTAAATTTTGGAATTATGATATAGCGACTAGATGTTCCCTCATTGTTATCACTGAAATTTTGTCAGCACATGGCGACAAGAACTCCGCATCATAGAAACAGGAAACAGTCATTGATGGCACAAGATTAATTCCTCAGCATTGCAAAAGGGTCAAAAAACTATACAAATGACCAAAAATTTGAAAGGCGCTTTACATCATTTGGGTGCACGCGCGTATGCGCGTAACAGAAACGTACAAAGCGCGCATATGTGCAAAAGGCGCGGTTGTTTGGCGAAAAACCCGCGCGCCTGCTAAACGACGCATTTATTGAAATTGGTCGGTCTCCCAACCACTAATGGATCAGCTCCCAAGTCGATTTGACACCAAATCCGAGCTCAATCCTCATGGTGGGCTGGTCAAAGACCTAATTGTGCCCTAAAGAGCCCCTTTTCACATTCAA
>JASDQU010374779.1:31905-48001 GCA_032191745.1 Picea mariana | reverse complement strand
AGAAAATGATTGTTTGTCGGAAATATTAAAATAATTTCTAGAGTGGAAAGGAACTACCCGACCTGGACCATTTTTTGAATGGGAAAATGATTGTCCATGAATCAATAACATATCAGTGCTCCCTCCCAAGCTGGGAGTAATCACTTATTTTTTCAATAGGGAAGTCATCTACACGAGCCCCCGCTTGTCCTTTAAGTATGCAAACTTTTCATCTTGGATAGAGGATTTACCAAAATATATGCTATCTGCTCATCTGTGGAGATATACTAGAGAAACACTTCTCCCCTATGGACTTTATCACGGAGAGAATAATTCTTGATCTCAATGTGCTTCGAACTATCATTGAACACCAGGTTCTCTGAAAGATTCACACAACTCTGATCATCACAATGTATCATGGTCGAATCAAGAGCCTGATTAAACAGTCCATAAACCAACTTATGGAGCCATACTACTTTCTGTTGATATCAATTCCTGCTTCCAATATTTTAACCTCCCTTTTCTATTTTCCCAACTTCTTTTTTTTCCATTTTTTTTCCCTCTTATATACCTACCCTCATTCCTCTTTTCTTTTCTCCCTTCTCTTTTCCCTTTCTAGTTACCATACTTAGCTGCATTTCAAAAAAATCCACAGGTTCATGGGTTGACGGACTCGCAGGTCTTCACCTCCATCCATGTTCCTATATCATGAGTCCGACTGGTGACCTTGTTATAATATACTTAACCATTTTTTGCAACCACGGGTTCACAGGTTCAAGCTTTCATCTTCCAAGTTCCGCGATCTCCACTTTGCACCCAAATGCTCGTGATCTATATTATGACTGTCATACTTGTCGTGGGTACCGATCCCCTAAGTATTTCATTTCTCCTGTATCCAAGTCAGGTCAACTGATGTGCAACACTTAGCCTATTTTTTATCGTTCGCAACAGTGGGTTGGCGGGTTCACAAAAGGCCCCAAATTCAAATTTCTCTTGTCCATCCCTGCCATCTTCGTGCTTTTCCCAATATTCATTTAGTATGGTTTAATGCTAATGATTTTTCATGCAAGATCCGTTAAAATAATCATTAATAAGAAAAGTGATCGAGGATATTTTTCATTAAATTGCATTAAAGCACGATTTTCCAAAGGTTATATTATTGTTATCTCTCCGAAAGGATTCATTGAAAATTATTATCTAGTTGAAAGAACAGTCTCGTCAACCTATGGTAGCAACAACTAGACAACAATTATGTGGTGATACTTTGAATAGTTTTGGTCGTGAAGACCAGAAATTTTAGTGGTCTAGATCATATTCGTATTACTCATCTCCTCCTGCACAAAGGGACGTAATATGGACATCCAAAATTGCTCATGCAGTATGTGTCCCTAGGGTATTCAACTGCAAATAAATGGTTGCATGGTGTGTTGAGAAGTATGTACCGAGTCAGTGAATTATACAACTTCAATATCATTCCCCCATTTCTCTTTCACTACGAATGTTTTGTAAGATGCTGAAGCTCCCTGAGTCAACACTTACCTTCAAAGGAGAGAATTGCAGAAATTTTCTAAAAAAACATGACAATGGCTTGTATCTCTTGCCTGAGTTCTTGTAGAATCCCGCGGCCATCCTGGATCTATAAAATTCACAGATAAACTAGGATTCTCTTGATGATTCCATTGGTGGTCTAGAAGCAAAAAACACGAAGTTGAAAGAAAGGATCAAGGAGCTCGAAGACACCTTAATGCCTCTTCCACTTCTTTCTAGTCCTTTGTCAATAGTTAGACCCACCACACCCATTGTTAAATTGAAAGGATCTTTAATCCTACTTACATCATCCAGGAGTTATGTAGAAAGAAATATGAAGAAAATAATGATGTTGATCACAAACACATGGGAGGTTTCGAAGAATATTATTTTTTTTTGTTCGAGGGCACATGCATTCCATGAATATTTGCAAGACGATCTGAAGAATGAAGAAGGTTTTTACATTGATGATGTATTAACCTTTGGAAAAAAAGTCTCTAACATTATGGAACTAAGAAGAAGAGAGGAGGATATGCCCTCCCCAAGTTGGATAAAACATCTAAATTCTTGCTGGAAGGAAAAGACTAAAAATTTGAATAATATTGTTCAAGCATGCAGGGAAGCCACATTGAAAAGGGTAGAAATAGACCTATATATAGACCTAGCAGGAGGGACTAATGAGACTCGCATATATAGACCTAGCAGGAGGGACTAACAAAGTGCAAGACCCCAAATTAATTCTCAACTCAATGTTCCTAACAAAGCAACAATTTGACGAACAAGTTGAGATTTTTAAAGGGTTATTAGTTGAAACATTCTATGGTATACTCGAATATAGTGAAGATGACCTAGACAATTGGCTAGTGGTCTATTCCATGAAGAATCAAGATATTGAGGAAGCAGTACATGGTATTTCCCTTGATTTAAGAGACTTGGAAGGAGAGTTATTTAACATTAAAATCTGGCATTAGATAAACATCGCACCAATGAAAAACTATATTGAAGAATGGTTCAAGAAAGTAATCGACAAATTGACCAATGAAGGGAAAGAAATGGTTGAGACAGATCCTCTAACCATTAATGAATACAATAAAAGGACAACATCAAGAAAATGAAGACATGAGAGACTATAATAGTAAGTTTATGCTGATCAAATATTTATTTCTTTATCAGTTCTTTCATCCAGTTACTCCGCTTCTTTGATTATAAATTTTTAACCAAAGTTTGATAATGTTGGCACAGGGGTGGACCCAGGATTCAACGCTTCAACAATGCACCAAAAAAATCCTAACTACCGGCCCTTTCGGCAACACCTATGAAGTAGATGAAGTCTCACTCGAGGTATAGGCGGGGGAGTTGCAGGACTCAAGTGTCTGCAACCTAGATGGGACACAGATATATGATTACAATACCTTAACAGAGCACTTATCCAGTAACATTCATTAGTCTTTAACCCTAATTGTAGATCAGCTCAACATTCATCAAGATCTCACTATATCTAACTATTCATCACATAGGATCAAGGTAGATCTAACATTCATTCATATTATTAATCACTAAGCTACTACATCATATGCATCTAACATACATGAATATTAAAACACTAAGCATAAATCACATCAATCGCACAAAGCAACCACAACGCAGGATATACGTGGTTCACCCCCAGCATGGGTCTACATCCACCAACTCTTCTTCTCTTCTTTATTAGCTTCTTACAATCTATTTACATGCATGGAGCCACAAAGCCAACTCTACATAGGACAGGAGATCTGTGTGCACCTCACCAAATTCTCCTTCCCTGAGTTAGGTCACAACAAAAAGCCTTACACAGTATGTGCACAAAGCTTATTACAATCACTTGCACTTAGATCTGCAAGTCTTAACGCACATTATGCACAAAGCCAAATACCACTATAATCACATAGATCAAACTCTTAACACTTAGCACCCTGGACTAGATATCTTGCACAAAGCCCATTTAGATCTACTTCATACATCGCCTAGATACTTATTTATACATTACAAAATGGGCCTAAACATGGGTAAAACCCATGGGCCGACATCCCATACTCGTTACATAAACCCTAATAACCCAAAAATCCCACAAAAGGGGGCGAGATCCTGAGATCTCCGCTTCGCTTGGGAGGTTCATCTTCAACCAACCTGTCGAAGTCCTAAAAATAGTCAAACATGACCAAGGTTCTTCAAAACTTGGTCAAGGGCCAACAAACCCCCAACACTCACCTGTGACTCATCCCAATTCCCTCTGATCTGGGTAATTCTACTTTGAAGGCCTCGAGATTGGCTCGAGCTGCCTCAACTTGCTGCTTTGCCAGAGTCTCCTACTCGATGAACTCCTAGATGACTTTCTCGGTGAAAGGCCCTTCCAGGTGCTACTTTACTATGGTGACCACTTGTTCCAACTATGCACCTTCTGATTTGATTTATTCAAAAAGTGTGCAGGCTTCATCATGCATTGGCTGGAGTCTCTGGGTCACTTCCATGACACTGCTCTAGATGCCATTGACCTGTTGTTGAATTGTGCACACCTCCTGTGACCTTTTCATATTTTCTACCGCTAAAAGCAACTTCAACTATGCTTGTACTATCGATGCTTCCTGCTTCGCCTCCTGGAGTTGTGACTCCAATCTCCTCAGTTCTGGGTATTCTTCAAGGCACTCATAGGTCAATGCACTTTATTTACTCAATTGCTTACATTATAAGGCCAATACCTTGATTCCTTCTACTGCTTTCCTGACATTTTCTTCCCCCTGATCTCGCACTTCTTGCAGGGTCCTCGGCACTTCTTGTAGTTCCAGCTCTGCTACTCTTGCTTGAAGCTATTGAATGGCTTTAGTGAGCTTCCCTACTTGGCTCTTATTTATCTCTTCTTCCATCTGGCCCAATCCCAACACAGAGTGAAGTGCTCTATCCATTGCTTCTCTAGCTCCAATCTGCTCTGCGAGCAGCTGATATTTCTCTCTCTGGATCTGCGCTTTGTCCTCTTCAAACTTCACTCGGAGGTCATATTTCTCTTTCTGCACAACCCTACATTTCTCTAGGTCTTCCTCCTGTGATTTCTTCAAGGCCTCTATGGCATGTTCTTTTTCCTCCTGTACTCGGTGAAGGCAAGCCTCTGTCGCATCTGCTAATCTGCATAGCTGGGTAGCCTCATCTCCCAATTCTATACCTCCTGATGGAGATGGCTCCATAGACACTGTGCGGCTTGAATAGAGGGAAAGTTGTACCCCTTTTAGCTCTACCTCCATCCTATCATACATTGTCTCCTTCTTTGCTTCGTTTCGTTGCAAAATATCCTCTGAAGTGTCAAATACAGCTGCGATGATGAGGTCAATATCATCCATTGTGAGTATGTTCTGTGACTGAGGCTTATTCGCGCGGATCTTCTTTCATGCTCAGGGTTTCTTTGGATAAACCTTCCTTTTGTTCAATGTCTTGGCCTCTATAAGGGGATCCTTTGGCAATGTCACTTCTCCCTTTTCCTTCTTGTCTTCTTCCCCTTCCTCTTCTTGGTTAACTTCATCATCCCCTCCTTCTCTAGTTGAATCAGATGCAGCTTCCTCCAGTGCATTGTTTATCTCTTGCACCTCTTCCTTCTCCTTTGTCTTATTAGCGTTGCTTAGTCTATCGTATTCTTCTCGAGTGACTACAAGACTTCTGATGATACCGGGGTTGGAGAGCTCTGTATTCTCAACTAGTACAGGGAATTTTGTCATCCCTTCCTTGGTTATCTCCTCCATGTCTTCATCATTTAATTTGTAATATGACTACAACTCCTCCTTGCTCTCATCCCTATGCGCAGTGATGTAAATGAAGTTCCTTTCTGCATGGAACTTCACTATTGGCCTGTAAGTATGCAAGCTATTCAGGGTCATTCGAGGGAATGAGTCAATGGCTCACGTGAGATGTAAGTAGTAAGTGTGGAAGACAACATTCGACTACCACTGCTTCACCATATCGCTCGAGAACCACAAGGTGGTGAACCTCACGACCAATGGTTTGGATGGCTCGACTTCATGGAATGTTTCTCCCTCTAGAATCTCCCAAGAGACAAAGGTAACAAGAATCAATAACTAGCTGAAGTGAAACTCGTAGCCCTAGTCCTGTACTTTGCAGAAATCCTACTCCAACTGGTTGATGAGGTAGCTCGCCTAGTTCATCTGCATCCCTTCAATGTACTTTCCTACGAGGTCGACAATGAACCCCGTGAATTTCATTGTTCTATTATTCCTGGTGAGCTTGCCTACTATCAGTTGATAAGCCAGGTGCACTGCACCATTTTGGATGGAGGCTACTTCATAGCCTCACTTCCCCTTCTCCACATATCCATACATCTCCTTGGTTTGTTGTGCCAGGGAACGATCTGCAACCTTCCCTGGGTAAAACTCCTGAGGGTCCACCCCCTGCATGCTCAATCCAGTGATCTGGTGGATCAACGTCGAATCTACAGTGATGTGTCTATCCAACCATAGGTACTTGCCATGGAAGCACGATAGGAGGATTTTAACGCATGCGGTGACCTCCTGATGTCTACCAAAGTGTGGTATCTTCATCACATTAAGGATCGTTGATATCTCAATGTCCATAGTCCATAGTTGGGGAACTATCTTTTCCTTCTTCCTAGTCGTCTTTGTCAGGTATCTATGTGGAATGAGCATTCCATAATTCTTGCGGTCTCCTAATTTGAAATCACTGATCTTGAGCGTCAAAATATGTCCCAACTGCAGTTCAACTACATATATCCCCTTTGGGAGGTACACAGTGATCAGTATATAGTCGAAATCTCTCGGGATGCTGTCACAACTAACCATGCCAGCCAAATGCAGGATGTAGTTAGGCAAGACCGATGGGATCAGCTTTATGTTCGTCAGGTCATCGTGGTGCTTGCTTCTCTTCTCGGTCACTATTTGAGATGGTCCAAATCGACGTGCAGTCGACGAGGATGCTTGCAATCCTCTTGTAGATGAGGCCTATACTCTAGTAGACATGACTTTCTCAGCCATAAGGTCTATCAAGATCTCCTCCACAGACATCTCTAATGCGCTAAAGTCGTCCAACATGCATGCTCGAGATCAGATATCTCAGGTAGGTGAATGTATGCTTAAGATAAACAAAATGGGTGGCGAGGTCTCAAATGAACAACGCGATAGTAATAATTTCTCTGTGCGCTTGGATAATCACGATTTGTAAAAGTGTCCCAGTGATACATTCGATGGATTAAATAGAAAATGGTGTAATAGATTCCTCCAACAAGCAGGAATGCCTCAATCCATCTGTTATGGCGTGGTCCCAACAATCCAATGGAGATATTTCTGACAATAACTGTGTTTATGACCGTTTCAGAGTGTCGTTCTAATAGTCGGGATGTCTCCAATGGTCATATAGCTTCGTCATGGCGAAATTCCAGTCTGCGTTGTTCTGCTATTCTTGTGAGGTTCAAGTTCTGCAACCCTTCCTTCTGCGAAGTCCTCTCTGGAACCTCCTGCAACTTTTCTTTATTTTCTTTATTCTTACTGATCTTTCTTGCTTTCTTTCTTGTGATCTAAGTTTCTGGATTCCTCTTTCTGTTCTTATTCTTATCTTCTCTTAGCATAGTAACTTCTCACTACCTAAGGTATTTCACAGGGTTCGAGAGTAATACTTTTTCTCCTACTGTTTCTAAGGTAGGTGTTCTTCTCTTCTACATGGATAGGTTCTTTAAGCCTTCTTGTGTTCTTTCAACTTCAATAGCTAGGTCTCTGGTCCTCATTTGCTTCGACTTGTCTTCTTGTTCTTCTATTAGTCATTCTATTTTCTTGGCTATGAAGTCCCCCAATTCTTGCTTTTTTTGTTCTATGGATTCCTTCTCTTCTTTTCTTCGGGTTTGATCTTTCTCAATCCAGGTCCTTCCTAATAAAAGTGCAAAAGGAGCGATGTTCTCAATAAACTTAATGACTTCAAATTCTTCTTATGTCAATGCTCCATGGGCTATCATAGGTACATGAGTAAGTCTTCCACATAGGGTTATCATTTTTCCTTTAAACAAGTTGATCCCTCCCAATGAAGGAATCATAGTAGGCTTTCCCAAAATTTCCCAAGTTCTTTCTGCCATAATGTTCACCTGTGTTTCTTCATCCATAACATGATTTATGTCGAAGTCTCCTATTTTTGTTTCAATACACTGCTTTTCTTTTAAGATCTCTGGAAAACTGATGCCTCTATGATCATTCAATGTTTCTTTCATCTGCAATAATATATCCTCTTATTCTTTCTGTTTCTCTAGCATATTGTCAGTTTCTTGACCTTCTTCAGAGTTTTCTTGTCTCATGTTCAACTTTTCAACCTTAGCAATCATTCTAGGGAAATCCAAAACTTCATGACCAACAGATTTACAAAAAAGACAAATAGGACTTCTACCAGGGCATTCCTTAGCAAGATGTACCAGTCTTCTACAGTTATAACACAATGTCAATCCTCTCTTTCTCTTAAACTATCCCCAACCTTTTCTGTACTGTGCACTGGGATCACAGTGATGGACCTGCAAAAAATTCTTTCTAGGGTCTTGCATCCACTTATTAGTCCAAAAATTCTTTCTATGCATAGGAATAACATATCTTTCACTAATTTTATTAAATCTATTCATATCAAATCTCTTTTCTTCTAGTTGTGCCCTAGTTTTCAGACTAGGACAAAATATATCAAACATACCTAGATCCATACTTTCGAAGAAAAAAATTCCACTTATCTTACCTTTATCAGAGCACAAAGCTTTAAGATCTTACCACTTTTCTTTAGATCGGATTTATGTTCTTAGCATAGAGCTTCACAAGTCAAGTAGAGTACTGCGCACTATGGCAACAGATCTACGCACAGAGATTTCTCTTTTCTTCAATTCCCAACAATCACAATTTTAGTTCTGGGCATCAGAACCATTTGTTGGCACAGGGGCAGACCCAAGGTTCAATGCTTCAACAGTGCACCAACAGAAACCTACCTACCATCCCTTTCGACAACACCTGTGAAGCAGATGAAGTCTCACCTGAAATAGAGGCAGGGGGGGTTGCAGGACTCAGGTGTCTACAACCTAGCTCGGATATCGATATGTGATTACAATACCTTAACAGAGCACTTAGCTAGTAACATTCCTTAGTATTTAACCATAATTGTATATCAGAAACATTCATCAAGATCTAACTATATCTAACTATTCAGCACATAGCATCAAGGTAGATCTAACATTCATTCATATTATTAAGAACTAAGCTACTACATTAGATGCATCTAAAATACATGAAGATTACAACACTAAGCATAAATCATATCAATCGCACAAAGAAACCACAACGCTAGATATATGTGGTTCACCCCTAGTGTGGGGCTATGTCCACCAACTCTTGTTCTCTTCTTTATTAGCTTCTTCCAATCTATTTACATGCAAAGAGCCACAAAGCCAACTCCGCAATGGACAAGATATCTACGTGCACCTCGCCAGATCCTCCTTCCCCGAGTTAGGTCATAGCACAAAGCCTTAAACAGTCTGCGTACAAAGCTTCTTACATTCACTTGCACTTAGCTCTGCAAGTCTTAACACACAGTATGCACAAATCCAAATACCACTATAATCACACAGATCAAACTCTTATCACTTAACACCCTGGCCTACATATCTTGCACAAAGCCCATTTAGATCTACTTCATACATCGCAAAGATACTTATTTATACATTACAAAAGGGGCCTAAACATGGGTAAAACCCATGGGCTGATATCCCATACCCGTTACATAAAACCTAATAACCCAAAAGTCCCGCAAAAGGGGGAGAGATCTCATGATCTTTGCTTTGCTTGGGTGCTCTGTCTTTCACCAGCCTGTCGAAGTCCCAAAAATGGTCAAACACGACCAAGGTTCTCCAAAACTTGGTCAAGGGCCAACATATAACTTCTCCTTTTCTTCTTTCCAGGTATTGTTGTTCTTTTACCGTCCACCATCCTCCTTATACAATCTTAATTCTTGTTTATATTTTCTTTATGGTTCGCGGGAGCCCCAATCCCAGTCCTAAGGAAAAACGCATTTTAAATTTCAAAGAATATGTAACAGACCATATATTTTTTATAAATTTCAAGAGAGCTATTTCGGGATCAGTTTTGACTATGCTTTGTCACTCTGAGTTGAGTATAAAGTATATGAGATTGATATATCATTATCTTTATTTGAGCTTCCCATGTGTCTACTCTGTCAAAGTTCTCTTATGCATGTAGACCATATTCTTTTTATCTTATGTGATCAGAAATATTTAGTTTAACTATGATGGATGTGAGGAAATTTTTTCTATATTTTTCAAATGTATGAAGTGTGTGGTTCCTGGTCATTTCTCCAGAACGTTCTTTAAAAATAAAACAAAACACTTTTCTTTCTTGTTATTTTTCTTGCAATATTTATATTTCTTTGAATACCAAGATGAACTTCTCCAAATTCCCATATTCTGAAGATCTAGAATTCCAACAAAATATTAAGGTAAAGAGGAGTACCACCTCTATAAAGCCACAAAGGGATTTACATCCTCATGAGGTTGTCGTTTCGGTCCTAATGGATTTAAGCGTCAACATTTTTGGTGACCATACTAGGGAATGAACTGAAATTTGAAATCTAGTATAACATTTTTTGAAAAATACACGACTTTTCCCTAGATTGATTGGCCCCACATGGAAATTGGATTGAACAATCAATGAAGCATCTTAAACCAGCTCTAAAATATGGTAATAGCGACAGTCAATACTTGAGAAGAATTAGAAAGGTCATGATAGATCTTAGCCCGAGAAGAAGAAAGAGAAATCCTCTAGAGATAGAGGAGAGACAATGAGAATATTGAAGAAACTAAAGGCTAGCTATAGCAGCACAAGGACAAGGTCAGGATTGAATTTGGATGAATACAGGGACCCATTACCATAAGTAAAATCAGGAAAATCTGTATTCTAAGAAGTGGAAATCATATTTCTGGAACCTCTTTGGATATGGCAGAAAGAAATGAACCACAATAAGAACCTCATGAAGAGAGACAAGGAGGTGGAAGAGGTGCTACAAGAAATCAATAAAATAGAAGAAGAATAAGAGATTCCCCTTTAAATATTCTAGGTGAGAAACATGACCTCTTTGTTCTCCCTAAGGGTACCTTGAAGGAATTTTTTGGAGACGGTACAATCGATGCAAAGAGGCACATTAAATTATTTCTTGATGTTTTTGATTTTCATTGTGTTGAGCATGACGATTTCATGGTAAGGTTATTTATTCAAACCTTATCAGGAAGAGCCTATGAATGGTATACAAAATTACCCAATAGATCAGTTCACTCGTTTAATGACCTCAAAGCCATGTTCCTGAGTATGTTCTCCCCTCCAATTGCTTATCATACCCTTCTCACTGATTTTATCCAAATTGGTTTAAGAATGAAAGAATACAAGATTTTAATCTCAAGTTTAATAAAACCTTGAGAAAGATTCTCGAAGATAAAATACCTAATGACCCAGTCATACTTGGTTGTTATAAGAATGTGATGCCCCCAAATGTGAAATATGCTATCATAACATCCCAAATGGATACCTTGGAGGAAGCAATGGTTCAATCCAATGAGATGGAAGAAATTATGATTGAAATGGGTGTCGACCCCGACATGATACTAGGAAAAGTACAAAGGAAGCTGGGAGGATTAAGTATTGATAATCAAGGAGCCTCTAGTTTAAGAAAGAATGAAGAATTAAATACGAGACTAACCCAAAATCAAACAATTGGAGGAGGATTTTTCAAGGGAACCATAACAAATGTGAAGGTAGACCTTTTTGTGGCACAAGAAACCAAGTAAAGAATCAAAATTGCACAAATGAATATTACTATCAAGAAAATACAGAACGAGTTAACCAAACTAAGAAGGTGGGATAATTACATGGAAAATAAAAGAATGTCGGCTCTAGAGAAAAGATATAACCCTCCCCAAGAAAAAAGAGTGAGGCTTGAAAACATGGATAATCCATAAAGACCAAGGATTCCCAGGAATCCAACCCCTAATGCAGTTGTTCTAGATGGCGTATATGATGAGAAAATAGTTGATCAAGAGAACTATTATTCACCTGATGAAAGTTATAAAACTATATAGATGGATGAATGTGACACATCCATGTATATATTTGAAGAAGGAAACAACGACCTCAACTCGCAAGAAAAAATCGCCCAGACTAGAGGATTTGTAAATATATCCAAGAATAAAAATGAATTTGACAAAGAAAACCAAAAATATAGAGAAAAAATGAATGAGAAAAGAGAAAATGAGAAAATGACGGATAGCATTGGAAGTAAGAAGAAACACCTGATGTCAAACTCCACGCAGATGACAGACAATGTTGTAGAGGACTTAAGTAAGCTAAGGATAACTCTTCCTTTTACAAAAGTGGTGAAGATTAATCAAAAAAGGGAAAACATTTTGAGATTATTGGATGATCCTTCTGAAAAAGAAGAAGTTGTTGTTACAAGTCCGAAACAAAGCCAGAACAAATCAACCGTCAAGTTGAGAGGTAAAATTCATCCCTTTTATATTTCAATTGAAAATCATGATGTTGCACTTCATAATTGTTTAGTTGATACTAGCGCGACCAATGATATTTTTCCACTAGCAATCATGGAGGCATTGGGCATGAATTGTACCAAATATTAAGAAACTAGTGAAAGTATATATGCAATCGATTCTAGACAAGTGTCAGCTTATGGAGAAATAAAGGAATTTTATGCTTAGATCAAAGTGGCTCTCCATATTATTATAGTTTTCAATATTATTGTAGTAGACCTTCCTCCAACATATAAATTTGTTCTGGGAAGAGATTGGTCATCCATGATCAGGGGATACATAATGAATGATGGAAGTTGCATGATGTTTCCAGGCATAGAAGTTGAAATTATTAAGGTGCCACATGAACCCAGGAAACCCTTCTCTTTCAAAAGGAAGGATAATGAGTTAATGTAAGATTACATAGATATTGGGATTGGAAATTATGCTATCCTGGACATGGAACACATGGAAATCCTGGGGAAAATCCAAGACACAGAGCATCAAGAGTATCCATTTGAAGGTTATTGGAGGATGTCATTTGATGGAGCTTTTTCAAGCTTCAGGAGTGGAGTTGGAATTGTCCTTTTAAGTCCAGGTAATATTATGCATCCACATGCTATTAGACTTGAATTTGCATGTACTAATAATGAGGCAGAATATGAAGCTTTGATTCATGGAATTATTATTGCATAAGAAATGAAGATAGAACATCTAATTGTCATTGGCGACTCCAAGTTGGTAATTAATCAAGTCACCCAGAGGTATAAAATCAAGAAGGAAAGACTCAAATTATATTTTAAAAGAGTTAACGAATTGATGGAATCTTTCATCTCTTTCAACATTTCTTTCATTCCAAGGGAAAATAATCAGAAGGCAGTTTCATTGGCTTTGGCGGCCTCATTGTCAAACCTGGATGATATTCAAAGAAAAACACATTTTCAAGTAGAAAGAGTATTTCGACCTTCTGTACCTAATAAACTGGAATATTTACAAGTATTTTAGAATGATGAACAGTTAGAATTTTTTTTGTCGAATGATGATGATGATGAAGACAATCATATGTCTATTGTCCCGAAATATTTTATTCAATATGAGTCTCGTTTTACGAAATATGATCATGCTAAGAATATCCTGGAAGAAATTTCACTCTGAAAGGTTAAAGAAACAAGAAAGGTCAATATTGGAACTACAGTTCCCCAAAATATGTCAACTTGGGAGTTGATTGCACCATTGAGGAGGTTGATCAATATGTTGCATTGTTTAAAGAATATATGTATGTGTTCACATGGACTTATGATGATTTGAGAGCTTATGATAAAACAATATTCCAATATATTATTCCTTTGAGAAAAGAAGCAAAGTCAGTCAAGCAAAAAATAAGGATGATGAACCCCAAATTAAAACCTCTGGTAAAGGTTGAATTGGAGAAATTAAAGAAGGATGGAAAAATATATCTCATTAGACATTCTGATTGGTTTTCAAACCCTGTGATATTAAGAAAGAAGACTGGGAAAATCTAGATGTGCATAGATTTCAGGGATCTAAACAAAGAAAGTATAAAGGATAATTATTGTTTACCTAATATGGAGCTTCTTCTCTAGTAATTCATGGGATCAAATTACATGTCCATGTTAGATGGTTTCTCTAGCTATAATCAAGTCTTGGTTGTTGAGGAAGACGGGGAGAAGACAACATTTATAACACCTTGGGAGACATGTGTGTATGCTAGGATGCCCTTTGGTTTAAAGAATGTAGGAGCCACATTTCAGAGGGCCATGGATCATGAATTTAGTGGGTTGATAGGAAAATTCATGGAGGACTATAAACATGACTTGATAGTGCATTCAGAAATAAGGGGTGATCACATTCATCAATTGAGGAAAGTTTTTGATAGATGCAGATTATATGGTGTTTCTCTACACCCAAAGAAATGTTTATTCACTGCAACTCAAGGAAAATTGTTGGGTCATATTGTGTGCAAGGAAGGGATTTATATAGATCAAGAAAGAGTTAAAGCTATAAATGAACTCAACCCCCCATCCTCTAAGAAAGGAATTCAATCATTTTTCGGAAATATCAACTTTGTGCGGAGATTTGTTCCTAACTATGCAATTATTGTGAAGCCGATCAATTTATTATTGAAAAAGGACCAAAGGTTTGAATGGATAGAGGATACAAAAGAATCTTTCAATAATATCAAAAGGGAAATCACCACAGATCCATTCCTCATTAGCCCGAATTTTCAAAGGGACTTCATCATCTATTCGTTCTCTACAGAAACAATTATTGCATCTCTTCTTACTCAGAGGAATACCAAGGGTGAAGAACTCCTAATCAGTTTCGTGAGAAAAAACCTTCATGATTATGAATTGAGGTATTTTGAACTGGAAGAGAAATCCATGGCTCTTGTGAAAACGGTGGCGCACTTTCAGACGTACATACTAAATTATCATGCCATTGCTTATGTTCCATCCTCACTAGTGAATATGTTTTTGAATCAACAACTGAGAGAAGGAAAATGGACTAACTAGTTGGCGAAGATCCAAGAATATGATATTGAAATTAAACCTTTAAAGTTTTTCAAAAGATAAGGTTTATGTAAGCTCATTGAAAATAGTGATTCTTTGGATGGAATGATTCAATTTCAGTAGGAGAACCATTGGTCAATTCAGAAAGGTATGGAGAAATTGTATTCTACTTGAGGTCCAAGCAGTTTCCACTCACCATGAAACCTAAAGAGTAGAGAACATTGAAGATGAAGTAAAATCAATATGTGTTGATTGTTGATACATTGTTCAGAAGGAACTATGATGGTAGATTACTGAGATGTTTTGATGAAAACAAAGCCCAAGAACTAATCAGGGAATTCCATGAAGGAATATGTGGTGGACATTTTGAACCTACGACCACTACCCATAAGATAATAAGAGTTGTATTTTATTGGCCTTCAATTTTTAGAGACTCTTATGCCACAATAAGGAAGTGTGTATCATGCCAGCAATTTTCATGGAAAATAAAGAGACGATGTCGTTGCAACCTATAACTATAGAAAAACCATTCTCCCAATGGGGACTTGATGTTGTCGGGCCAATAAATCCAAAATCAAGAAAGGGAAATATGTATATTCTCACTGCTACAGATTACTTTATGAAGTGGCCAGAAGCAGTGGCATTAAAAATGGTTGATTCTAAAGAGTTAAGTAAGTTCCTCAAAGATAATGTTTTGTCAAGATTTGGTGTCCCAGACATATTTATCACTAATAATGGTTTGATTTTCATTGGTTCAAAATTTACAGAATTTTGAGGAGAATATGGAATTATTATGGGATAGTCATCAAACTATTATCCACAAGGTAATGGTCTTTAAGAATCCACAAATAAGGCACTCATTCAGATATTGAAGAAAACTATTGACAAGAACCAAAGGAATTGGAACTTAAATTTGACTGATGTGTTGTGGGAAAGCATAATGACTCCAAAGGATAGCACTGGGATGTCCTTGTATACATTAGTTTATGGAAATGAAGAAAAACTTTCAATTAGCCTCGAACTCAATGCTTTAACTTTTTTGGTTAATACAAAATATGCAGAAGACAATTCACCTATCTAAAAGAGGATCAATCAGTTTTTGAAATTGGAGGAAGAACAAATTAAAGCTCTGAATAGAACTTCTCAGAGACAACAAAGTATCAAAATATATTTTGACCAGAGTGCAACTATAAATAATTTTTAGAAGGGAGAACTGGTGGCGCAACCTGTCCCTCAGCGGACAGTCGCTTCCACCAGGACCTTCTTCGCTTCACAGGCCTGAAGGGTCCAAGCCCCTCCAATTCCTCTCGGGAATTCTTTTCCCACAGGTTACTCTTCCGACGATCTCCCTTTCGCAAGTCGGGAAATCAGGTTTCGCAGATTCACGAACCTCGTGTGCACCTTCCATGCAATTTGAAACTCTGAACCCCGATCCCCAAAGTCAACAGTCAATGCTTTGTTCTGT
>JASDQU010374779.1:11631-26567 GCA_032191745.1 Picea mariana | reverse complement strand
AATGGCCCCGGAAGTGAAAACCTGCTAAAAATAGTAAATTGCCAAAATTGCCAGAAACATGTTTTGGGCCAGTTGGAGAAGGTGGGTGGCCACCGATATCCACCTGGATCAAGTGGCCATAGGGAAAATGGTCCAGGATAGTCATTCTTCTAGGACGTATGTCCAGATTAGAAGAATAGTCCTTGTAGCCCATGGCGTGACTTCCAACATCTGTTGGAACAATTATTCTTCTAGGACATATGCTTGGATTAGAAGAATGTTTCTTGTATCACTTTGTGGAGTGAGTGACTTATTCAACATCATGCCCAATTAATCAGATGGGGTATGGCTTCGAGAGATGATGCAGTTGATGCTATCAGATGATAATGATAGTGATGATGTTTCTTTTGAGTTGATATACAGGATCATGATATAGCTTGTGTGGCTATGATGATGCTATAGGTTGAATGGTCTATTTGTGCTCAATACCATTTCCTTTAATACCTCTCTAGCTAGGAGGGAGTGTTGATATTATGGTATCTGCGAAAGGTATTAACCTCTGCATGTAACCTTTGACGAGACTAGAATATTTCGGGAAGTAAGAGAAACCGTAAACAAATGTGTAGAAACCCTAGAAGACATGTCAGCTCAATAAAAGAATTAATATTTAAGTGTTAAACTCTAAAAGAAGAAGTCGGCCTGGACATGTGACAAAGAGCACTATAAATAAGAGGGTGCTAGAGATCATTTTTCACTCTTATTCTTACAACAAGATAAGACTAGTGGTTCACAATTTTGGAGAGGGAGTGCAGCTGCAACTGCTGCAACTGGGATTTTGGCTTTTGGTTGGACTTTCTCTTGGTTATGTTTTGGACTTTCTGCTTGGTCTTTGGTTATTCTTTCTTGGTGCACTAGCCTTGGAGAAAGGTGTTGTACCTTGGTTGGCTATTGATCTGCTTACAAAATTATTATGTCTGTCAAGTTTAAGGTGCTTGGGGGTGGCCTTTGTGCCTATGGTTGGGTGACAATATTGCTATATTGTCTATGGAAAAATGAGCACATCTCTTTATTTTCTAACACAAGGAAAGAATCATACTTTTTAATTGGAAGTTGAATCTACATTTCAATATTCCCATTCCCACCCATAATCCCGTCTCGTCTTTCTCCCTTAGCCCTACCTAATGAAAATTACCTCCCACAAGATTTATCAAACTGAACTTCAATGGTGCATTGAAGGGTAATCCGAGACCTATAGGTTTTGGGGCAATTCTTGAAGAAAACACTGGCCAAATCAAACACATTATGGCTGGAAACCTGGGGCATGATACTAACAACTCTGTGGAGCTTTGGGGCCTTATTATAGGAATCCAATTAGCTTCCATCCTAAATCTAAATCAGTTGATCATTGAAGGGGACTCTCAAGTGATTCTTTTTTTAGCCACTAAATTCATAAATGGGTGTGATCCTACAAAATTTCCCCCCAAAAAAAAATCTTCTTGGCCCTCTTGACACCTTTCAAACATTGCTTTGCCCCTCTCTCACTCTTATCACCTCCCATATCCGAAGAGAAGTGAATAAGATAGTTGACAAGATGGTAAATGAAGGGGTCTCTTTACAAAAACATGATATCAAGATTGATGCCAACCTGCTTCCTTCCCCTCTATTGTTGATACATTGTATTGATTTGGCCCACATAGATTTTTCTCCCCCTGATGGGGTGACATCTAGTCAACATGCACCAAGGGAAGTTAATGCATCCTGTCACCGACCTCCCTCCTATGTTCTTTTGGATGCAAATAATTAACACAACTATTGTGGAGGTGTGCCTACACAACATGGGAAAATTAATGAGTTGATCGATTCGAGTGTTGGACTGCTAAGGGATTGGTATGAGGAAGACTGGGGAAGTCAATTCATATTTAATGGCATTTTCCATTACCTATTTGGGAAAATTATTGGAGGTAAGGAATAGTATATGGTGTATTATAATTTCTCGAGCATTGTGGGTGGTCTCCTCCTCCCTCACTTTAATTCCTCAGGCCCACGACCCTCTGATATTCCTTCCCTGTCTCCCTTTTGATTTCCTTGCAATTGCAATTCCACGCGAGAGGGGTAAGAAGAAGCATGAAATTTCCTACTACAACTTCATGGCCTGATGGATTCATCTAGGTCATTCTTCCTCACTAGTTCCGCCACCCTCTTATGGCCCATTCCTTGTCATCTCTACCTCTATGGATTCTTCCCCACTGATAAGAATTGGAGGGATGACAAAAATCCTATTTTTGTTGAATAAAAATTCACCCTAGCACCTCCCCAATCTCCTCCAGACTCCCAATTGGTTTCTTCCATAGATTTGCAGCCCTCTCTTCTTAGTTCCTTCCGAGAGGTAGGTGTTCCCCCACCTTAGTTGTGGGGGGCTGTCCAATTATGAAAGAGTCTCCTTATCCTTTGCATGATGACAGGTTTCAGGAATATACTTGTTTGGAAATTGAGCCCAACCCCAATGTGGATACAATACCTGAGGTGCCCCACCTATACAACCTCTTAGAGGACCAATTGCAGTTGATATTCGATCTGAGAAATGATGTTGCTGACCAACTCTTTCTTCATATGATCTGGATTTTATGAGTAGACTGAAATGAATAAAGATTATTAATAGGTTCTTAACACAAAATAATAGAGATATAGTAAAACTGGTTTTCTATTCAATAACAAAATAAGCTGAAACTGTCTAATGCAGCAGAAACAAGCTTGTTGGAATGGTAGCGGCTTATCTCTGAGAAGAGTTGTGACGGCAGCACACATTTGCAAGAACAAGGTTACAATGAGGCTCTGAAGGCCTTTTCAAAATAATAAATAATTCCAAAAATCCCAGACATCCAAAAACCTAACCCTAGGAGATGAAGTGCCAAAATCCATGTGGGCCCTATTTGGGTAAGTTAGTACATCAACTTCCTGGGGTCGTAAGTTTTGCATACGATATCCGTTTTAGGTGTGTGATAGCCCGTTGGAAAGGTATCATCAAGGAGATTAATTTTTGGGGATAAATCACTACATTGGATATAATTTAGGAGATCTATCCCGAAAAACCTTCATTTAGGCCCTCAAAATGGCCCCGAAAGTTAAAACTGCTAAAAATAGTAAATTGCCAAAATTGTCAGAAAACTGTTTTGAGCCAGTTGGAAACGGTGGGTCTCCACCAATATATATATGGATAAATCCTCCCTCTTTAAGAATAAATGGTCTCCATTTCATTGAGGTCCCCCATCATATGAGGAAATTTCTATTGAATTTGGCTCCGGGTGAGCTACTTGCCTTGGTGCAGGAGCTGCCCTACTTTGACAACTCGATAAAGATGGATCCTTCGTTGTTGAGTGCCCTTGATTTGTCTGTCCAAAATATGATCATTGGATGCCTGTTGTATGCAGTCAAGGTTGAGCTCTGTTGGTGTTAGTTGTTCTGCTACTTCTGAGTTATCCAATAATGGTGGGAAATAAGGGCGAAGGAGATCCGTGTTGAACACTGGGTGCAGAGAAAGGAAAGGAGGAATGTTGAGCTCAAAATAATTATCCCCCATGACCTTGGTGATAGTGTATGGCCCATAACGGAGTGGGAAAATCTTTCGATGGGGTCCTATAAGGTGTTCTTTCTGCAAGTGCAACCAAACTTTGTCACCCACCTGAAACTTATGTGGCACCCGATGTTGATCATGGAGTTGTTTGTACTTGTCATTGGACTTCTGTAGGATATATTGAACCTATTGGTAGATGTTTTTGATCCTCTCAATGAACCGGGTGGCTTTGTCAGCTTCAATTGGAGTAGGAGATGAGTCGGTCGAGGTGACTGCAAGGGGAAGTGCAACATCTATGGGACCCAATGGCTGGAATCACAACCCCACTTGAAAGGGGATGTGGCCGGTTGAGCTATGCAGGGCTCGGTTGTAGCTATGCTGGACATAGGGAAGGCTCTCATCCCATGTGTGAGGGTGCTTTGAATTATACATGCGAAGGATATGCACAATCATTCGATTTACAACCTCGGTTTGGCCATCTGTCTGGGGGTGGAAGGTCGTGGATTTGGTGAGCTTGGTGTCCAGTAGTGACCAGAGGCTCGACCAAAATGTGTTGAGAAATAAAATATCCCAATATGAGACAATGGTTTGTGGGATTCCAAAATGTACCCAGACTCGTTAAAAGAAGAGCTTGGCAGTGGCCTTTACTATGATGCTCTTCTTGCAGGCAACCATAATTGCCATCTTAGAAAAGTGATCAACTACCACAAAATCATAGTCATTTCCCCACTTGGTGGATGGGAGGCCCGACATGTAGTCCATTGAGATGGATTCCCATGTCCTGTTAGGAGTAGGAAGAGGGGTGTATAGGCCTTGTTTCTTAGTGGTCGGTTTGGCAATAGTGCATGCAATGTAGGACCTGATATACTTGTTGACCTCCTGTCGAAGTTTTGTCCAGTAGAAATGTTTATGTAGCATCACCACTGTCTTTTCAATGCTGAAGTGTCCTGCCACCTGACTATAGTGGGATTCCTAGATTAGCTTCGCTTGCTCACTTGATGGAACACAGATATGGCCCAGACAAAACAACAACCCATCCTAAAGATGGAAAATATCGACAACTGTGTTTGCACCCAACATTTGGTAGGTGGTGGCAAAGTCAGGGCCTGTCTCATAAAGTTGGGGCCATCGAGATCTCTCATGGCTGCAAGAGTCTAGCACTGTGGTGAGTGCCACGACTGTTGGTTTGCTGAGGCAATCAACGACATGATTGGTGCTTCCTATTTTATACTTGATGTTGAGGTGGAATTGATGCAAGTATGTGGACCACTTTTGATGGCAGTAATTCTGCAATTTTCTTTGTGTTTGCATGAACTGTAGTGGCTTATGATCATTGTGGATGACTATCTCCTTCCCAAGAATGTAATGTCTCCACTGGCGGCATGCTTTCACAATGGAGTACATTTATTTTTCATAAGTAGGGTAGTTACAGACAGTATCTGATAGTGTCTCACTATGATAGGCCATGGGGTGGTTGTGATGAGTGAGAACGACGCCCACAGCATAGTCTAAAGCATCTATCTCGATCTCAAAGGGATGTTGCAGGTCTGGTAGTGAAAGTGTTGGGGCTGAGAACAAGCGCTGCTTCAAATCATCGAATGCTTGTTGATGGGACCGACCACATGAAAATTTCTCCTTACCATGACCTTGTTTATTTGGTTGAGGGCCCATGCAATATGGGAGAATACCAACACGAACCTGCAGTAGAAATTGGAAAGGCCCAAGAATATCTGAAGCTTAGTGAGTCTTGTTGGGGTTGGCCAGTCATGGATGACTTGGAACTTGGTTGGATCCACATGTACGCCATGCTAATCAATGATGTATCCCAGGTAATGGACCCTGTCCATGCCAAAGGAGCATTTTTCCAAGTTTTCATATAGCTTGTGCTACCGTAGGGTGTGCAGAACCTGTTGAATATGCTGCAAGTGTTCGGCCCAAGTCTTGCTGTAAATTAGAATGTCATCCATATACACTACTACAAAAGTATTAGTGAATGGATGCAGGATATCATCCATCATCCTCATGAAAGTGGCTGGAGAATTTTTCAAACCAAAGGGCATGACGAACCATTCAAAAAGGCCTTCCTTTGATGAATTAGTTACCAGTTTCTGATTATGATTTTATTCAGAGCCCGATAATCAATACAGAGTCGCCAGGTTCCATCTTTCTCATGTACCATCACGATTGGGCTCCCACAAGGTGATGAGTTGGGGTAGATGTGCCCCTTGTGGAGCAGTTCTTGGATATGTCACTTGATCTCCTCATTCTCTAACAAAGAGCGACAGTAGACTCACCCATTGAGTAGCAGTGCACCGGGGATCAGATCGATGGGGTGCTTGACCTGGTAGTGTAGAGGTACCCCTTTAGGTGAGGAGAAGATATCTGAGTATTATCCCATGACCTTATCTACTTGCTTCTGTTGTGTGGAGAGGTCGGCCGCAGAGACCCTGGATGTGGCTGTGATGTTTCACTTATTCTGTGAGAGAATCATGAAGAATACAAACTTCCCCGTCTGAGAGATGACTTTCCTACATTGCTTAGCAGAGATCAAGGAAATAACACTAGGTGGGACTACCTCGGGTATCCTATACAATTTCCTGTTCAAAGTAATAATGACACTACAAGGCCTAGAATTATATACAACATGATGTTTCCATAAATAAGGTTGGCCCAAAAGAACATCACAAACTTCGAGAGAAGAAAAATCACACAATACATCATCTTTGAAGGGCTTGATGTCATATGACAGTCGACACTGTTGTTTGACACAGAGATCACTTCCTTGGTGGAGCCATCCAATGGTTTAGGGTTGTGGGTGCGACGTTGTTAGCAAGGCTAGTCGCTTGATGACCTCTGCTGAGATGAGGTTCTTCTGGCTACCTCTATCAACGATGAAGTGCAGCGGGGTGCCTTTTACCCACATTTGTGAATGGAAGATGCTCTCTCCTTCTTCTGGCTCATCTGGTTCACCAGGCTGGAGATTGGTGGTAGCAATGATGTCACTGGGTTCTGCGTCAATGATTTGTCTTCCCATTTCTAGTTCTAGATTAGATTCAGAATCTACATCTGATTTAGAGGCTTTCACTTCGACCACTAGTGACTTCTTTGAGTGACAGTCAGCAGTTTTATGCTAAGGGATCTTATGGAAGTCGTCGGTGTCCTTCTTTGCTTGCGGCTTGGACTAGTTGTTGTGATACTGTCCATATTTTATCTGTCTTTTTTTCGATGGGTTGGGGCCTCCCTTTCCTGGCTTTTGTTGTGAGGGGTTCCCAGGCCCAAATTGCCGCGTCTTTTGTTTGAGCTTCTGCTCAATTTTGATGGCATATCGGTAGGCCGCGCCCAAGGATGAGATGTCCAAAAATTCCATTTCGGTCTGGATGCATCAATGTAGAGCACTGTGATACTTGAACACCATATGTCACTCTGAATCTTCGATACACAACTTGGTGCGCAAGGTATGGAAGATATTTGTGAAATCTGGAACTGCTTGGTCTCTTTCTTACCGCAGTGTGATCCATTTGGTATACAGGTCATCATAACTTCCGACAAGGTAGTATTGTTCCTTGATATCATCCCTGAAGGATTCCTAGGTGGCCATGACTAAAAATAATGAGGTTTCCTCTATTTCCTTTTGCTCACAAAAAGTTTTCCACCAATCTTTGACATGGGGAACGACTTTGAGGAGCGCAAAAGTAATCTTTTCTCTATTCAAAAATTTATGGATAGAAAAATACCCTTATAGTAGATTTAACCACTTGTCTACAACATCTGCATCTATATGACCTTCAAATATAGGAATATCGAAGTTTATTTGTACCTTGAAGGGGGTGGCACCTCCGTTCTAAGAAGATGCATCGCCTGTTGGTAGCCGCCGAAGGATTTGTGCAAAACTATCCATCATCTCGTTCCTCTATTGTGTGAGGTCTTCCTCAATCAACAGTTTGAAAGGATCTCCTATCCCATCATATTTATTTTCTCCTTCCATGGGAGGTCGCTTGGGCATATGAGAGCTTCTGTCCTCAAGAGAAACAAGCTCGAGATCCAACTCTTTGTACTACGACCTCGTTGGGAACATGCATTAAGACGACAAGGAGTAGACTGCTCTGATACCACTAATTCAGATTTTATGAGAAGAATGAAATGAGTAAAGATTATTAATAGGTGCTTAACACAAAATAAGAGAGATACAGTAAAACTAGTTTTCTATTCAATAACGAAATAAGATGAAACTGTAAAATACAATGGAAACAAGCTTGCTGGAATGGTGACGGCTTATCTCTGAGAAGAGATCTGACGGAAGCACGCATTCGCAAGAAGAAGGTTACAATGAGTCTCTTAAGGCATTTTTACAATAAGAAATAATTCCCAAAACCCTATACATCCAAAAACCTAATCCTACGAGATGAAGCGCCAAAAGTCATGTGGGCCTCGTTTGGGTATGTTAGTACATCAACTTCTTGGGGCCATAACTTTTGCATACGATCTCCATTTTAGGCGTGTGATAGACTGTTGGAAAGGTATCATCGAGGAGATTCACTTTTGGGGATCAATCATGCCTTTGGCTATCATTGAGGAGATCGATCCCAAAAAACCTTCATTTAGGCCCTCAAAATGGCCCTGGAAGTTATAATTGCTAAAAATAGTAAATTGCCAAAATTGTTAGAAAATTGTTTTGAGCCAGTTGGAAAAGGTGGGTGGCCATCGATATCCATATGGATCATCATACCATCCTTTGCAGGAAGTTGGATGCCTTCTTCGACTCTCTTTCAAGCGAGCTTGTCAAAATAAGGTGCCCGAGCTGCTGCCAACCTTATGTATTTTCTCCGGCCTGGCCTCACTCCTCAAACAATTATGGTAATCTAGGTTCTTCTAGTGCTTGAATTTTATCATGTCATGTCTTTTTGTTCAAATCATTCATAGTTGTAGTATTAGGTAGGCCCAGGGCCAGAGTACAACTTTCACAGTTTTTTTGATAGTTATTTTTGTTTATCACTTTAAACATGGATGCTTTCACAAGCTTGTAGCCAATTCTGGTTTCCATCTATTTGGCATAACAGGCTACAATCTTTTCTATTTGTACTAGTTACTGGCTATCTAAGGTAATGCAATTTTTTATTTAAAAAAAAATACATGAATAATGTATTACAATAATATGTTAATAGAATATTAATACATTAATAAATCATTCATACATTATTAAAAGTATTAAAGTATTCAGAAATACATTAAAGTATTACATTACTACATTAATAAAGTAATATATTAATAAGGTAATCATACATTAATAAAGTATTTATAGAATAATAAAGTAATATATTAAAAAGGTAATGATACATTAATAAAGTAATGATACATTAATAATGTATTAATACATGAGGCACACTAATACATTATAATAATGTATTAACTCATTATTATAGGGCGTTGTCTAACTATCCTAAGTTTTATTTATTTTTGTTGTAATACAGATACATAAATCTGCAGGAAATCAATATTTTTTGTTGTTTAAAATCCATTTCTGAATGCAGAAATGGATTCAACATGATGAAAAACCTCTAGGGCACTCTGTTTATACATAAATAGTCACTCAAATATGTAGATCTAACAATTTCTCTTCAGATTTCAAACAAATATCCCTGGAAAATATCATCGGAGAAGAGCCAAACAATAGAACATTTAGACTACGACTTATTATAATGTTTAAATATATTATAATTAATATATTTATACATCGGTAATTAATACATTATTAAAGTATTAATACACTAATGTTTTACATTAATCCATTGCTACCTTGGTTCACCATGACCATGGTTGACCATGGTTGATAATGGTTAACCACGTTTGACAATTGTTATCCATGGATAACCATCGCTTGTCATGACCATGGTTGACCATGACTATCGATGAAATTCACCATGTTTAACCTTAAATATGCCTATGGTTGACCATTACCTTAAGTATGCCTATTGTTCATCATGACCTAGAATAATGAAGTAGTAATAATACATTGATAAAGTAAAAATACATTTTTACATAAATACATTAAAGTATTACATTATTATATTTAATGTTTTACTACATTAATACATTGATGCATTAATAAATTAATTATACATTAATAATGTATTAATATATTATAATAATATATCTATACATTATTATATTGTATAAATACATTATAATTAATATATTTATACATTAATCATAAACATATTATTATTAAACATATTTATATTAATTAGACATTTATACTATATTATTACATACTACATTGCTAAACTATTAATACATGTGTTAAATTAATACATTATTAAAGTATTAATATGTTAATAAAGTATTATTAATTAATACATTAATCAAGCATTAAAACATTAAAAAGGTATTAAAGTTTTAATAGTACATTAATTCATTGAAGTAATAAAGTAAAAATACATCAATAATACATTATTATATAAATACAAAACATTGACCATGACCTCGATGATGGTTTAGAGTGATAGCCTATGCTTGACCATGAGTTTGGTTAACTATGGTAAACCATGACTCAATGGTTGAGCATGATTGTGACTGTGGTTGACCATTGAAGTGGTTGATTATGGTTGACTCTAATTATGGTTGAGTATGATTGACTATGCTTGACCATAACCATAGTTAACTGCAATTGATGATGACCATGACAATGACTATGGATGATATTGAATATGGTTGACCATGACCACGACCATGACTGTAATATACCAAATATAAAAAGTATGCAGAACAAAAATAAAATGCTAGAAATGGAAGAATAACAACAATATAACCAGAATAATCACCACAATAACACTGAAATGATATAAGAATAACAACAAAAATAATACTTTGATTATGAGAGCAATGTTCACAGGCCTGTTTGAGGGGGAAACCTCTAGTCAAGAAGAGCTCTATTACAATAATCTCCAAGCTAGGATTCTCATACCCTCGAATCCTATTTATACTAAATATGTCTATCAAAAGAAGCATCTAAAGGAAGATCCTTCTAGAAGCTGAAGCTTCTATTAGGTCTTCTTACATTCGACTTATTTTATTTTATTGCAAGGCCTTATTAATAATGACCTTTATTACATCCAAATATATTGTTCTACCTATGTGCGGGTTAGAACCCTAACATGTCCTCCCCCTTAAAAACAACCTTGTCCACAAGTCTTGAGACGTGGAAATTGCTACAGAATGGTAGCTGGTTCCCAAGTGGCATCTGTTGTAGTTGTATCTTTCCAGTGGACTAACACTTCCTTGATCGTTCTCTAACGTAGGTGATGCTCACGCTGGTCCAAAAATGCTTGTGGCTATAGCCAAATGGATCCTTCTTCGGCTAACTCAGGAAGGTTGGTTTGAATTTGGTACTTAGTTCCGATCACCTTCTTTAAGCAGGAAACATGAAAAACAAGGTGTAGCTTCAAATGATTGGGAAAAGCTAATTGATAGGACACCTGTCCCACACGCTTGAGAATTGCATAAGGACCATCAAATTTGGGTGCTATCTTATGACAATGCTCAGCCTTGAGGGAATTCTTCTTGTAATGTTGTAGGCCAAGAAACACTTGATCCCCTTCTTCAAATTGACGTTCAGAGCGACCTTGATCTACTTGTTGCTTCATGTGATTCTATGCCATGACCAAATTGTCTTTGAGGGTACGGAGAATAGCCTCTCAAACTATAAGTGTTTGGTTAACTGCCTGGATCTTCGAGACACCAGGTAAGTATGAGAGAACTAAAGGTGGCTTCTATCCATATATTGCTTCAAAAGGAGTCATGCGTGTAGCTGTATGGTATGAAGTGTTGTACCACCATTCAACTAGGGGTAACCATTGAGTCCACTAATTTTGATTTTCTGAGGCAAAACACCTCAAATATGTTTCCAAACACTTGTTGAAAACTTTTGTTTGACCCTCAGTCAGGGGATGATAAGTTGTACTGAGATGTAATTGGGTGCCTTGTAGCTTGAATAGTTCTTGCTAAATATTGCTTGTGAAAGTGGGGTCGCGATCAGAAACAATAGAGTGTGGCATGCCATGGAGCTTGAAGACCTGATCCATGAAAATTTGAGCCACCATGGATGCTGTAAATAGGTGTTGAAGAGCGCATAAATGGGCATACTTGGAAAGGCGATCAACAACCACCATGATGACTGATTTATTTCTTGATTTGGGTAAGCCTATAATAAAATCCATAGAGATGTCCTTCCCAATAGTAGGTGGAATTGGGAGCGGTTGTAGTGTGCCCAAATATTTGACTGTTTCTCCCTTGTTGCATTGACACACATCACATTTGGCCACAAAATTACGAATGTCATGTTTCATACACAGTTGCACGAAAAAAGAACGTTTGACCCTATCATAGGTTTTGGTGAACCCAGAGTGCCCCATTGTCGATGTAGCATGAAGCTTATAAAGTATCGTGGATTTAAGCTTTGATTGTTTACTTAAATACAAACGACCTTTTTATCGAATCTCATCATGGAGCCAAGAGTACCCTGGGGGAGCTGAAGCACTAGACTGCAATTTTTGGATCAGCTGCAAACTTTTGGGATCTTGTTTCCATTCCTCGCGAACAACTTGGAGGCAATCTGGTACAATGAAGGAAAGAGAAAAAAGGGATCCTTCATCTTCATATTTGCGGGAAAGTGCATCCACAAACACATTTTCTTTTCCTTTCTTGTAAATGATCTCATAATCATAGCCAAATAGCTTAGTTACCCATTTTTGTTGCTCCAGGGAGGAAATGCGTTGTTCCAAAAAATACTTGAGGCTTTGATGGTCTGTCTTAATTTGGAAGTGTTGCCTCAATATATAAGGGTGCCACAAATCAACGACATGCATAATAGACAACATTTCCTTTTCATAGATAGATTTTCTCAAATTTCTTTCAGATATTTTCTTGTTGGTAAAAGCCAAAGGCCAACCCTCTTGCATAAGGACAACACCAATTCCTTTCCCTGAAGCATCACATTCCAAGACAAAGTTATTTTTGAAATCAGGAAGGGCCGGGACTGGAATGGTCCACATGGCCATCTTCAAGGTTTGAAAAGCTTGAGCAACAGTTGGAGTCCAAGTGAAAGAGTTCTTTTTTAGGAGATGAGTGAGAGGTGCTGCAATCTTTCCATAATTCTTAACAAACTTGTGATAATAGCCTGTTAAGCCGAGAAATCCATGCAATATTTTGAGAGTCTTTGGGTGAGGCTAGTATTGCATAGCTTCAATATTTTTAGGATCCACCCTGACGCCATCCTTGCCAACCAGATGACCCAAGTACTCTACTTTTGAGGTGCCAAAATCACATTTAGACTGTTTCAGGAAAAGTTGGTGCTGAGAGAGTAGATGGAGAAATCGATCCACATGAGAAACATGTTCTATCTAGGTATTGCTATATATGAGGATATCATCAAAGAAAACTAAGACAAAATGATGGAGAAAAGGACAGAAGACATGATTCATGAGGATTTGGAAGGTGGAGGGGGCATTACAAAAGCCAAAGGGCATGACCAAAAACTCATAGTGGCCCTCATGAGTTCTAAAGGCCGTCTTGGGAATGTCTGTCTCTTTCATATGTATCTGGTGGTAGCCCAAACGAAGATCAAGTTTAGTAAAGAATTGGGAGCCACTCAGTTCATCTAGGAGGTAATCAATGATAGGAATGGGAAATATTTCTTTAATGATAAGTTTTTTGAGTGCACGAAAGTCAGGACACATTCGCCAATAACCTTCTTTCTTCAAGACCATGACCATAGGAGAAGAGTAGAGGCTCGTACTAGGGAAGATAACGCCTGCATTAAGGAGTTCCTGGACCATTTTCTCAATTTCATTTTTTTGGGAAAAGGGGTGACGATACGGATGGATATTGGGAGGAAGGCTTCCGGGTACAAGGGGAATGGAATGATCATGAACACCACATGAAGGAGGGAGTCTCTGGGGAGTTGAAAATACCACTTGATGTTTAGAAAGGATGGCTTGGAGATCTTGCGACACCGAGGGTGTTTCTGTTGCATGGATGGAATGGAGTTGAGCAATAACACCAGAATGACCCTTTTTTAGAAGATTTTCCATGTGATGGGAACTAATGATCTCAGGTGAACCGACAGTGATGCCTTGGAACTTATATTGGTGGCCTTCCTGGTCAAATTTCATGGTTAATTCCTTAAAATCCATGAGAATGGGACCCAAAGTGGTTAGCCAGTCTTCACCCAACACAATGTCACACCCTCCCATGTCTATAGAAAACATGTGATATTTCAGGTGGTAGTCACCAATTTGGAGACACACATTTTCACAATGCCCTCCACATTTCATGGAGCCACCATTGACAATCATGATTTGGAAATTATTGACGGCATGGATGTAGCAATGATTTTCTTGGGAAATGTGGTGATGAATAAAATTATGGGTGCTTCCATTATCAACCAGAATGATGACCTTCTGATGCTTGATTTAACCGATTAGCTTGAGGTTTTGGGGAGCGGAGAATCCAGTGAGAGGATTGAGGGAAATGATCGGTTCTACTTCAGGAGGGTCTGAGGGAGGGGTTATGTCGGGGGTTTCAGGTGAGTCAGACACAAGGGGAGTTTCAATATCCTCTTTCAAAATATCCTCGGAGATGCCCATAAAAATATTTTGTTCCTTACACTTGTGGCCCCGAAAATATTTGTCATCACAATTATAACAAAGGCCTTTGAGTTGTCGTTCAGCCATTTCATCCCTGGTCAATTTTTGGATCTTTAGTGGAGCAGAGAGAGTAGTGGGATTTACTGGTTTAGGGCTAGGGATAAAGGAGGGTTTTTGGTTTTGAGAAGATACAATCTGTTGTGCCTCTTTAGCTATTTTAGTATCCTCCACCCAACTCTGAGGTTGAGCCATGAGGACATGGGCCTAAATCTCATCCTTGAGGCCACTGATAAAACATTCTCAGAAAAAGGCATCAAACATGCCCTCTGTCTGGAAATCCAAGTGCTCAAAGGAAACTATAAAGTCTTATGTTGTTCCTGATTGTTTCAACTTTGTCAAACGACCCAAATGGTTGGTGTCATTGTCAAAGCATTCATAAAACTCTGCCACAATGTGTGTCCAAGAAATATACCCTTGACGAGAAGTTTTTCTCCATTTCCACCATTGCCAACGTTCTTGATCTAGATGGAGAACACCATACTGGAGTTTGGCCAAGTCATCTGTAATGCCGTATAAAGAGAAATAATGTTCCATTTGGGTTACCCAACTAGTGGGGTCCGAAGCATCAAATTGGGTCACATCCACCCTTGGAAGGCATAGGTCACATTGAAAGTGATGGTTCTGAAAGTTATGGGAATGAGAGGAATGGTCACCTTCAGTATGTGGAGGTGAGGAAGAGGAAGGGT
>JASDQU010374778.1:72318-96636 GCA_032191745.1 Picea mariana | reverse complement strand
TAAGGCTAAATGCTTGTTGAATATAGCAGTAATTCATATGTTTTACTCTGAGTTAAATGTATTATTTTGCTTGAATGCATGTGGTTATAAAATTCCAGTATGAGTTATGTAAAAGTCCATGTACAGATTGGTTAGAAGAGGTTTGAAAGCCTCGGTAGTAAAAAGGTACACTACAGATGATATATGTAAGAAATGATCTATATAGGGGTGTCTCATTGTTCATATTAGATTTATTTATTTACATGCATCTACAAAAGTAAATTAGTTTTATTGATTATGTGATATTTATTGATTTGTATGTAGCTATAGAATCACATATATGTTATAGAATTGTGTAGACTATAGATTTGAGTTGCTTAGAAATATTTTATTATTCATGTTGGGTTTTGACTTGCATTTATCTATAGAATTGGTATTTATTCTACAGAATTAGATCTACATAGATAATTGTGTGTGTATCGAAGCTAAATAGGAGATATCTCAACATGAAACTAACTACTTTAGTAAAGGGGAACAAGTAAAACATAAATGATTAGATTGAATCGAATACGGTAATAACTTAATAAGTAAATTGTATATTTCTTACTTCTTCCCAATATATTGTCTTTAGAACAAGTGGAGTGAGGAACAGACTCATGCGATAAGAATCAAGGAAATAAACAGGGGGGATTTGAAAGGTCCTACACACATATATATATTAACGAGAATGATTATCCGAAACAGTGGGTCTTAGAAGATCAATATTCCAAATATACACATATATATATTAACGAGAATGATTATCCGAAACAGTGGGTCTTAGAAGATCAATATTCCAAATATATATTTATCCAGTTAGATAGGCCACTGATGTATGACAATAGGGCCTTGAAGTTTTTCTTTTCAATGAAGAAAAATATTCACACAAACGATGTTGTACATTCTCAAATAACCTTTGTTGTTTCTTTTAAAAATAAATAATCAACTGAATCGACTGTCTGTAGAAGATCTCATGAAGAAATAAAAGTGAGCGCAAATATTTTGTTTGATGTGTGAAAGAGAATCTTAGTAAGAGACTAGATAATGGAACCCTAGTGCCTTTTAGATATATTAAAAGTCTCCATTATCGAAATCAAAACCATTTGATTTTAACCTACAAATGGAAACAAGAAATATTACTATCTCCTTCAGATTATCTTGAAGGAAAAATAAAAAGAAAAGAGAAAGAACGTAAACTTATCTCAGACATGGATTTAGTTCTGATAATTTTTCCCCTTTCCAAGGTAAACTTGGTCTGCAACCTAAGAGGAGAAGGAGCCTCACATGAATCTGATGGGTTCCCTCGCAACACCAAGAGAGACCCACCATTAGTATGTAATTTCATAATTTAAACATTTCTGAGAAATATACATAGACAAGTAGGAATCCCTTAATAAAGACAGAAAAATGAAATTGTGAGTATCCTTACACTATTTATTTCCTGTAACAAATAAACGTGCTCATAAATCATATGATAAGTTCGACTAATACATTGGTTGAATAAAATTTCATATTCAACCTTAAGCGCCTACGATATCAATTGGAAAGACTTATGGGAATAATAATAGTAGGAAATAATAAAAGGATATCAACGTGTATACATACTCCTACTTTTATCCTACTAAAGCACCAAATGAATCTTTCAGTTAAATCGGAGTTATTTCTTGTAAGTACTAGCCGACATAGTAATGTGAAATAGTGAGTCAGATGCTCCTTAAATACAAGTTAGCATCTAGTAGATGCACGAGGTGTTAAATAAGAAATCCGACAGAAACCTTGTTAGGAACTCAGAAACCCTTACGTGTTACCAATGGAAAATGAATACTAAACTCAGGAAATAGAGGCATTCCTAGATAAGAAAAAACCAAACTTAAGGAAAACGGTAAAATATGAAGGGAAAAACACGAATATAATTTATTCTATATTTTAATACAGGAAGCAATATTTGTTAGAGAAGTAAAACATTGTGTTACCTTCAGCAATATTGGATGTTTATAGATCATTTCCACATAAGAACTCGTCGCTATTGAAGAGTGAAGTGAAATAGGTAAACAAATCTCTACATTCATAGGTGGAAGCCATGAATTCTTGACCTGGTATAGGTTTTAATAAAAAAATAAAGTATTTTCCCTTGACTGACTCTAGGTTACTAACAGAATGTCGCTTCAAACAAAGAGAACGGTGCCTTGTGCCTCCACCCATACTCAGTGTCATGATTATGGTATTACCGGGCAGTAAACCATGTGAATTCAGAAGGGTGGAATCATCATATTGGGTGGGATCTGACAAGGGTAACCTAGATGTACTTAAAAATGATATTTTATTGTATAAAGTCTTTCCTCCATTACTATGATAATTAAAACATTAATCCACTTCTCCCAACGAATGTACAATACTACCTACTGAGGTTTCCTGGTATTAACAATTGTCCAGGACTGTCATGACTTGACAGAGATGGGTTATGTGACCTCAAGTTAATTTTTAACCTCACTTGGTATTCATAGAGTAAGTTTACACCCTCGTTATGCATGTTTACGACTATTGTTTAGAACACAAGTCCATCGACAAGGGGTTTAATAGAATTAATGTCCTTACCTTGGCAGTTCAATTAGAAAAGGATGTGCTCATGAAGATCCTTTTTATGACAAGGAAACTATATTTATATATAGTAGACAATTCCAAGGAAGAGAGTAAAGTAAACTCAATAAATAGGGTGATTAAAAAATCCACATTTATTTACAAGATGTTGTCTATTAAAATATCGGTAGCATGTAAATGTTCTTCTTTTAAAAATTATAAGGATGTATGCATAGTGTAAGAATTCACAAAGAACATATTCCTATGAGCACAAAAAATATATTATTATGGAAAATTGGGTCTGTTACATAGGGTATCAAAGTTCTAGGTTAAGACACTTATGTCTAAGGGCAATGCGAAAAAGTTATTTTGTTAAGGGAAAAATCCAACAAATAATATTTATTGTTACAAACAGACTATGTCCACATTGTCTTTTGTAAAAATTTCGTCTCAAAAAGGAGAAGGAGACAGACCTTGGAGGAACAACAATCAAGAGCTTCCTAGAAATCTAAAACATCACAGTGAAGGAAGTTTAGCCACCCAAGTGTTGGAAATGATGAGGAATCTTATTGCGGAATTGCAAGTGTTTAAAGCTGATAATGAAAAGTTAAAAAAAGCTCAAGAAGATATGAAATGTTGTTACGTAATATATAAACAAAGAAGAGTCCAAGTAATAATGAGATGGAAGAGGATGTCTGTAAAAAGTTGTAAAAAAATTCTAGTCATGAAACAGAAAGAGAAAACAACTCTTTTAAGGACACATGCATGACAAAAAACAGAGAATCTACAGGAGATAAGAGAAAACAATAGAATCACTTGGAAGGTGAGTTCAAAAAGATAAATCCATCCACCTTTGATGGTGAATCAAAGATTGGTGAAGAAGTTGATTCCTAGCTTCTAGACATAAATAAATACTTTCAAACTCAAAATTATTCTAGTAATATGAAGGTTAGAATGACCATTTATAATCTAAAAGGAAAGGCTAGTATCGGGTGGCAAGACCTGAAACTAGCTAAAGGATTGAAAGAGAAAAGGATGGAATGGTCACAATTCAAAAAATATTTCAAGAAACAATAGCTATCAGAAAGTTATTATGAACGAAAAACTAAATAATTGTATGGATTGCGACTAGAAAAAATGTCCATGGATGATCTAATTAATAAATTTCTAGATCTGTTGAGGTTTGTGCCTTATATCAAAGGAGATAAAGTAAAGATTCAAAGGTTCTTGAGTTATCTACCACAATATTATAAAGAAAGAATTGAATTTGATAATCCTAAATCTTTGAATGAGGCATTTAGGAAGGCCATAATGTGTTATGAATAGTATAAACATGTTGGATTACTCAGATGGGAGGTGAATCAATAATAGATAAATATAATCCTTTTTAACCACAAAATGCAAGAGTTATATCAATGTATCATTATCATCCAATAGTTTTAGAGTAAATAAACAATGAACAAATGAGAAATCATACACATACATAGTACACTAGTGTTTTTACGTGGAAACCCAAATCGGGAGAAAAACACAAAATGGTTTTTCTTATATGTATTTAAGAATTACAATCATTGGAAGCACCAACTTCCTTTGTTTTCCAGATGCAACTAGAAGGAGGTTCCAACCCCCTATATTCTCAGGCTACAACCTGAAGGAAGATCCCACTCCCCAATTATTTGGCTACAACTAGAACGAGGCTAAAACCTCCTATGTTCTCTGACTACAATCGGAAGGTGGATACAACCAAAAGGTGGCTACAACCACATGTCCTTTCCCCATCCAACCACCCTGAAATAAAATTAGAATGATGGAACCATTGTCACACTATCACTGTGAAATATATTGTTGTAAACCTATGCCAATCAACCTGTAATCAACCTGTATCATAAACAAGTGCATCAACCATGCACCAACTTGTATCAAACAACCTATAATCATATTGTACCATAAACAAATGAATCAACCATGAACCAACATGTACATCAACCTGTAATCATCATGTATCATAAACAAGTGCATCAACCATGCACCAACCTGTACCTCAAAATGTACCATCAATGAGTGCATCAACCATGCACCAAATATGTACCAATCATGCATCAAATACACATAAACTATGACTCATCAATATGTACTAACATAATCAACTATACACCTCATGTGTGTGCCAACACATCAACTAATTGTCTCAACCATGTACCCAACATGTACCTCAACCATATACCAAATACATATACCAATATAACCATCAAAAGTTCTCTAGAAATACATCACACTATCCATAACCAAATACCATAAGCCATTATATCAAACCATGTGCCAGAACCTCACTATTATACAACCTCTATCTGTAACATACCTCAACCAAAATCGCTCATCAATTTGATCATCCAAATCTTATTTGTAACTCTGTAATAGACCTGGTGTATATGACCACATACTTGCAATCCTCCCTTAAATTTAACAAAAAGAGACTAGCATTTTATCAAACTTTACTTTAGTCTCACATGACTAATTTTGAATTAGTCAACAACCCTAACTTGCAATAATAATAACTATGTACCTGTAATGAATAAAGATTTGAAAATGGTACACAATTTTCTTCGATGTCTTTTATACAATTCCTCCAGATTTCACTACTTGGAACCTCTTATAAAAGGATTTATAGAAAAAATGGCATACCTTGTTGAATTATGGCCTATTCTAGAGATCAAACTTGTAGAGATTCCTCGCACGGAATATGTGTTGTATAGATATGAAAATCATACACAACATACTACAGAATGTACTATAACTAATACATTTGGTATTACTAAATTTGGATCTGTTATAAAGATGTGATGACATTTTTACCCAAAACACTTGTTTTAGATTAGTTTCAGGACTAGCCACAAACCTTATTTTCCATGGAGTGTAACTCCAAAAATACAATGACCCACAAGATGACATTTTTATCACAGCTACTTGGATATGTTTCCTCAATAGCCTCCATATTGTGTGGTCTGAATTATTCTAAAAAAAAATGTTATTGTGAAAATGGTGAGATGACCTATAAAAAACATACCTTAGAAAGCATCATCAAAAGAATTTATCCTCCCTTGAATTTTGGCCTTCTTTACTTCACTTTCCCTCTGAAATTCGACTTAGATATCCTTTGGTTACCTTAGCTACTTGTATATATTCAATATTCTTAAGTGTAACTAAAATGAGAGTCCCTTGCCTCTTATTTATACGTTTATGTAGTTTCCTCAAGGGGCTACCTTCTAACCATCTTAAACCACTTTCCTTATTTTAGGGATAACCCACTTCTAACCACTTGTTCACTTAGTAATTTCTCCATTAAATTTATTATTTAAATAATTTATTTTGTATCCACTTTGAATTATAGTACGCTCATCACTTCACTTTATTATTTACCTTCTAAAATCTCTTAAACCACTTTCCTTATTTTAGGGCTAACCGACTTCTAACCACTCATCCACTTAGTAATTTCTCCATTAACTTTATTATTTAAATAATTTCTTTTGTATCCACTTTGACTTGTAATGCACTCATCACTTCACTTTATTATATAAATAATTTCTTCTTTGCAACCACTTTGACTACTTTAACCTTTTGGGGCTTCTAGATGACTCATGAGGGTTCTCCACCTTCACATGGACATAAATCTTTAACCGTGAGGAGTTATGTGAAATTCCACATACCGCCGGAAATGGCATGACATGTACTATCCGTAAAGAATATTCTTACCTTCAAATATATTAAAAATCATACCATTATCCATCAAGAAAACTTGGTTCCATTGCCCAAATCTTTGTGCTACCAGAATTCGCTACTGGACCTTGTTCAAGGGTTGACATCAATGAAAACCAACCCAATTAATCAACAATCTTGTAATGTACCCCAAATTTCCCAAATAAAAAAATAAATTGTTAGAGGGTATTAAAGTCCCTTGAATATCCCACATTGTTTGCGACATAGAGATAATCCATTATATATATCTTATTCCTTTAATGTATGAATAGAAGTTTTACTTCTTTTTCATTGATAAGTTATCATTAATGAATTTTCGTTGATGTCAACAATATAACAATTATCAGAGAATGAAAAATATCAAACAATATGGAGAGATTCAAGCTCATAATCAAGGACATTAATCAAAGCTCAGAAAGAAGAGCGCATTGTAGAAATATTTTCAGGATCAAAATCCCCACAGGAATACTCCAAAGGGTTAAAGGAAGTATCCTGCTCAATCCTCAAATATGGATGAATATCTAGAATCCTCTTTCTGATATCTTTCTAATGACTACTTCCTTGCTCAATTCTGATCTTTGAGCAGAAAGCTATGATCCTTTAAAACTTGTGTTTTTTATCTGATGCATTCCTTATGTAGTTGATCTCTTTTATCTGAGCTAATGGCTCTTAGATATTTTTTGGACCCTATCAAAAATTTCCCAGGTATTCAGTACCTCTTTTGAAGCAGGTTCGAACCAGATGAAACCCACAGGATTCCTTCCTAACCACTTTTCCCTTCTTTAACACAGTTTTCGGGAACTAGCCCTTATTATTCATCCCTCAATTACATGTGACCATAGGTTGTGACCTGGAGCTATCGGATAGGTACTTATTTGGATCCTTGATAGCTTCGAGGCTACGAAACTTTGGCTTCAGAATATCTTTCTACTTTGTGCCTTATTTCTCCCAAACACCGAATTGGCGAACTTCGCAAAGTGGGGTGCATCAAAGGTCCATGGCTTCCTCAACAAATGATGGTTGGGATTTATTAAGGAACTTTGAGCTTAGGAATTTTTGGGATGTCCATACTCTCCAACCTTCTAGAGTGCTCAGTCTTCAGACTGTGGTATCAGTTGCCACATACCTTCTCCTGATCAACAGTCGAGATTAACTCTGGCCTCTGGGAGTTCTCGACTCAACACAATTGCAGCACAATTCCTCTGGCATACCAAGTCTCTGGACCTTGGGATCAGACGCCACACATCCACTGGGGCCCATGGTCTCCGTTCTTGAAGTAATAAATAATGATAACATCACATCAAATTTAGTATTTTTCAAAATTACAGGGACATGGGTTGGAAATTTTGGAGTAACCCACCAATCATTCGACAATTTTCTCCATGCTGACACATACCCTTTCTAGGAAACCATGGTTTGTATTGTGGGACCACCCTGTAGAGTTATTTATCATGCAACTTCGATCTCCACAATGCCTCCCATCCATCGATCTTGATAGATCGTGATCAAAGTTAATGTAGCCCCGATCTAGATAACTTCTTCACCAAGTTTAACTACCTTGTGCCACCACCTAGAGCTTTTTGCATCAAAGATGAACCATTAGATGAATTCAAGTTGCTCAATTTTTATTCGAGGAATATCACTTCGGGATAATTGAGAATTGGGAATGGATAACCCAAATTCCCGAAGGCCAGAATGAATCTAGACCATTGATCTAGACCTGATCATAGTCGTTAGATCTAGAAGGAGGATATGTGCCATGATACGAGATCTACATCAGCAAGGACATGTGGCACAATCAGATGATGACAAGTGTCAATAAGAAAATGGCATTTCAGGTACATGTGAGTCATGAATCTAAGTGACACATGGTAGCCACTTGACCAATGCCAAGTCAACAGTGATGTCAACAATATACATCACTTTGGGAGTATGTACTTCGGGGAAAACCAGTTTCTAACATCAGAAATCACCTGATGTGTTGAAGGCCGAAGTTAACGCTAACCGTTGATCTAATTCGAAAATCAAGCTAAGTTTTATCCTTGGCTTGTTCTATTGTTTGATTTCCATTAAAATGCTAGAATAACTTATTAAACCTCATTTTTCTTCTTTTGTAGGTTGTGAAAATCGAGGTAATCAGATGAAGGAAACATCTTTCCCGAAAGGTATCCGAGTTCTAATCTATGCAGGCATTGCTTCGGTTACATACAGATTATGTGTATACTTATTAGCACTCTGTTTACAATACAAGAGGTTGTGGAGTATTTGATATATGGTACTCTGACTGTAATATTTGAACAATGATTGATTGAATACACTGGTTTCTTTTGCAAGATACTTTGAATTCATCACTATATTTCTGTGGTAATGAAGAATGTATTCGGATTGTTATTCATTCTATCTCTTCTCTGTGGTAATTGTGTGTGTACAGATTTAAATGGAAATTCAATATATATGTACCACCCTCACATTTCCAATGAACAATATATTCAGTATCCTTTAATTATACTAAACCATCATATTCCTAACAAATAAAAATCATAAACATAACATTGACAAGGAATGCAAGCCAACATACATATCTGAAACCTCATGCTGGAATACAAATGGAACAACCACGTTCCACCCAAAAATAGAATAGAACAACCAAGTTCACTTTATTTGTTCACCCCCTAGCCTGACCATGAGTCCATAAGGGAAAACTGAATGATCCTCCTTAGCTATATTCACCATCCACAAATCATAAATTCCTTTGCCTCAAACTAAGAATCCTCATAACAACAAATAGTTTATTTTCCCCAACATAATAAGCAACGCTCTTGTGCATCCTTGTGCCTAGGTCTTTCCTTTCCCTATGCATCCTTGTGCCTAGGTATTTCCTTCCCTCCTTGGGAAATTCAGAGCTTTACAAATCCCTGATTTCTAGAGGTTGCTAGTGGTCAAATTCCACATTTTCCACTTGTAAAAATCATCCTTGAGGTAACTCAAACCTGTTCCCCACTCATGGAGTCATGGTTATTTATTTTTAACCTAGCCATTCCATTTGTCTTCCAGCATTTAATTTATTAAAAATTTGTCTTACACATGTGTCAAATAAAAGAGGACAGTTGGGCAAGTCAAATATTTTCCCAACAATTGTCAAATAATTAATTAAAACAATCAAAATTCCAAATTCGGAATTGCCATAAATGGCAATTAATTTCCAAATCCGAATTTTCCAAAAAACGAAAATTTATTTCAAACTTCACTTAGAATTTAATATTCTAAAATTTGAGGAGATTACATCCTCTCCCCCTTAAGTACAACACTGTCCTCGGTGTTCATTCGTCTCTCGGAATAGTGTTGGATAAGATTTCCTTAAATATTCCTCCAATTCCCAAGTGGCCTCCTCAGGGCTAAAGTGCTTCCATTGCACTTTTACCTAGGTGATGGCTTTGTTCTGTAGTACTATTTCTTTCCTATCTAGAATGCACAGAGGTTCCGCTTGGAGCTCGCCTTCTGGTTCCACCTGCACCATGTTCCAAGCAATGATGTGAGTAGTATCATGAATATACTTTTTAAATAAGGAAACATGAAAAACATTATGAACTTTTAAGTTTGCAGGAAGTGCTAGTTGATACGCCATGGGTGTGATTTGAGTTAAAATATCGAAGGGGCCATAAAACCTAGGTGCCAACTTTGAACAATTTCCTATCTTTGGAGAGCTCCTCCTTGCTTTGACTTTCAGATATACATGGTCCCCAATGTGAAATTCTTGGTGTCTCATTTTTAAATCTGCGTAGCTTTTCTCTTGGTATTGGGCCTCCTTTAAATTCAGTTGTACCCTTTTTACCATTTTCTCTATTTACTAGAGAATTTTCGGTCCCATCATAATCCTGTCAACTTAATTATCTCAGATAATTGGGGTTGTGCATTTCCTTCCCTATAATGCTTCAAAGGGACTCATATTGGCTTATGTCTGATAGCCATTATTGTAAGCAAAATCAACTAAGTGTAGGTACTCCTCCCACTTAGTTGGTTTCATCCTCACGTACATTCGTAACATGTCATCCACAATCTGATTCATTTGTTCAGTTTGCCCATTCGTTTGTGGATGGTAGTTTGTGATGAAATTTAGGTTAGTATCCAATCCTACAAACAATTCCTTTCAAAACTTTGACGTAAATTTGACATCTCTATCGGAGATCACCATCTTAGGAATTCCATGCAATCTAAATATTTCTTTCATAAAAATTTCAGTAATATTAATTGTTTTGTAAGTAGATTTCACATGTATAAAATGTGCAGATTTGCTAAGTTTATCAATCACTACCATAATCGAGTCATTTTTCTTTTGAGTCTTAGGCAAACCTTTGATGAAGTCTAACGAGATAATCTCCCACTTCCATTCTGGTATAGGTAGAGGTTGTAGTAGATCGGCTGGATGTTGATGTTCATCCTTTACCTATTGACAATCTAAGCATTTAGATAAATATTCAGTTGTTTCACTCTTCAGGTTAGGCCAATAAAACAATTTTCTTAAGGTTGTTATCATTTTATGGTATCCTGGATGACCATAATATGACCTTTTGCGCAATTCATCAAGAATTGTTGATTTTAAATCAATAGAATTAGGTACATACAACCTGTTTTTGAACCTTAGAAGTGCATTTTTATCTAAACTCAGATCTGTTTTTTTCAGTTTTTCTACATTTTCTTGTAATTTTGTTTTTGTTTTGATGTACTTTTCGTAATTACTGCTTGCATATTTTATTCTTTGTCCGATGTCATTTTCTTCTTTTCTAACACTTATCTCATAAAGTCCATTAGTCCTCTGACTTAGAGCATCTGCAACTTTTTTTTATTTACCTTTGATGTGGCATACTTTGAAATCAAATTCGCTTAAAAAGGCTAGCCATATTGCTTGCCTGCGTTGAGATCCGGTTGACTGAATAAAAACTTTACACCATTGTTGTTGGTTACTAGCAGAAACCTTCTCCCCATTAAATAATGTCACCACATTTTCAAAGAATGAATTATGGATGCTAATTCCAAATCATGTGTAGCGTAATTTTGTTCATGTTCTTTTAGTTTATGTGATTCATAATAGATGATGTGTCCATATTGTGTTAGGACCCCTCCCAAGCCTTCTTTGCTTGCATCCATGCAAACTATAAAATATTTATCGGGATCTGCTACCCTTAGGATAGGTGTTGTAGTTAACAATCCTTTTAATTTATCAAATTTGTGCTAACACTTTCGTGTACAAGTAAATCTTTTTCCCTTTTTCTGTAGGGATGCAATTGGATACATGATCTTAGACAATCCTTCGATAAATATTCGGTAATAAATGGCAATTCCCATGAATGATCTGATGTCTGCTACATCTTTAGGGATAGGCCATTCCATAATGTCTTTTATATTTTCTGGATCAACTGCAATACCATCTTCGGATATCATGTGTCCTAGGTATTGTATATTTCTTTGGTAGAAGTTTCACTTATCAAACTTCACATACAACTTATGTTTCCTTAAGGTCTGCAATACTATTTCCAGATGTTCTTCGTGTTCTTCTTCCATTTTTGAGTAAGCTAAAATATCATCGATAAACACCAACATAAATTTATCCAGATATTGACTGAATATACTATTCATCAAACACATAAAGGTTGTTAGTGCATTAGTAAGACCGAATGGAATTACGACAAACTCATAGTGTCTGTAACATGTTCTAAATGTTGTTTTATTTATGTCTTCATCTTTTATTCTGACTTGGTGATAACCAGACCTTAAATCTAACTTAGAGAAGATCCTTTCTCCTCCAACTTGGTCAAACAAGCCGTTAATTCTGGGTAAAGGATACTTATTCTTGAACTTCATATTATTTAGTTGTCGATAGTCAATGCAGAATATCAAGGTCCCATATTTCTTTTTAATGAAGAGAATCGGTGCTTCCCAAGGTGAGGCACTTGTTCTGATATATTATTTATCTAACAATTCTTGTAGCTGAATTTTTTAGTTTCGTTAATTCAAGTAGACTCATTCTATAAGGTGCCTTAGATATAGGGGAAGATACAGGTAGTAGATCGATAGATAAATCTATCTCTCTTCTTGGAGTTAGTTCAGGTATTTTTTCCACAAATGCATCTCTAAGCCCAGTAGGACTGCAAAGTCCTCTAAATTGGGTTTGTTTTCCTTTTCTAACTCATTAGTTACCTTAACAACATAAACTTGGCAACCTTTGTTCATACATTTCTTAAACTGGATGGTTGATATCTTCCTAACCGAAACCGGTTTTCTGATCCCTTGTATCATCCTAACTGTGTTGTTTTCGTCGCTATAAATAAGTAACATTTCGTAACTGTTTAATATTACTTTATGTTTCCCTAACTAGACCATTCCAATGATTAAATCGTAAGATCCCAAAGGTAAAATGTTTAGATCTAACTTTGTACTTTGACCGTCTATGTTGAGTTCACATTCAAGAATAAAATATGTTACGTTTCTCTTGGTCCCTGTTGCTAACTATACTAATGAGGACTTAGCATGCTTTTCTTTCTTGAGCTTGTTTAATTCAACAAAACCAAGGTGACATAACTCAGACTAGCTCCTGGTTCAATTAATATGGAAATGCAGTTATCATGTATTTTACCTTCAACCTCCACGATAGTGGATTGATGATCAGCTTGCCTTCCATCCATATCTGCATTAATTTTGTGCACGCTTCTGCCCATATCTCCTACTGTCGAAGCTTCTTGCAGGTTATGGACTAAATTTCTTGATGTGGAAATTAAGCGTGGACAATTTCTCCTCAAGTGAGGTTCTCTAGACTCCCAACACTTCAATGGTTCCTTGAGGTTGTCCCCAACTTTGTTGAATCCCAATATAACTGGCCTACCTCCCCTTTGAATGCTTTGGGTGTTTGAATGATAGTCCTTCTTTTGGAAACTTTTTTCCATATTACGGAAAGGGGCTGGTTGGAACCATTTCTTTCACTGATTCATTATGTACTATTTCTTGTACTTCCATGCCTTAGGAAGTTTAGACCTCAGTTTGTACTGATCATAGCACATCTGATCCTTTCTAAACACTTCTTTTAAATACTTGGGATTGTCAAATTCAATTCTATCTTTGTATGACTATGGTAGACAGCTTAAGAATCGTCGTATCTTTACTTTGTCTTCCTTGATGTATGGTACAAATCTCAATAGTTCTAGAAATTTATTTATCAAATCCTCCATGGTCATTTTTCTGAGTCTTAGCTCGTAGAATTAATTAGTTTTTCTTTCGTAATATATTTCTAACAAATATTTTTTTAAATCTGACCATTCCATTTGTTTCTCTTTCAATCCCTTAGCCAATTTCAAGTCTTGCCACCAGATACTTGCTTTTCCCTTCAAGTTGTAAATGGCTATTCTGACTTTTATATTACTAGAGTAGTTGTAAATATATAACTATTTCTTTATATCTAGTAGCCATGCTTTAGCCTCTTCACCCATCCTTGATTCTCCATCAAAGGTGGACGATTTTATTTTCTTGAATTCACCTTCCAGGTGATCTACTTGTTTTTTTTTTTTTTTCCGTAGTTGTTTTGTTTCCTATCATGTGTGTGTCTTCAGAAGAACTATCCTCATTTTTTGTTTCATGACCAGAGTTTTTAGAGGACCGTTTTTTGAGTTCTTCCTCTTTTTCATTGTTATTTGGGATCATCTTGGTTACTATACTACGTAGCAGCATTTCATTTATTTCTAACTAGTCTTCCAATGCCTTTTTTAGCTTTTCGTTATCTTCTTTAAACACTTATAATTCCACGATGAGGTTATTCAGTGTTTCCAAAACCTTGGTGGTTGAACTTGCTTCATTGTTATGGTCTATTTCTTTAGGAAGTCCTTGATTAGGATTCTCTTTAGGTCTAATTTCTTGTTCATTTTGTGTTGACATTATCACAACAGAACAACAATTTTTTTGTTTATAACGGTAAACATGTCTGTTAGTTTTTATGCAACATAAATAAAATAATTAAATTGATTTGGTCTTTCCCTGAGGTCCAAGTGTTGTAACCCTCATCTCTGATGCCATATGTAATGTACCCCAAATTTCCTAAAAAAAACAATTAGAGGGCATTAAAGTCCCTTGATTCTCTAACATTTTTTGTGACACCGAGATAATCCATTATATATATCTTATTCCTATAATGTATGCATAGAATTTTTACTTATTTGTCATAGATAAGTTATCATTAATGAGTTTTCATTTATGTCAACAATATAACAGTTAGAAAAGAATGAAAAATATCAAACAGTATGTAGATATTCAAGATCATAAGAAAGGGCATTAATCAAAGCTCAGAAGGAAGAGTGCATTGTAGAAATGTTGTCGGGATCGAAATCCCCACAAGAATACTCCAAAGGATTCAAGGAATAATCATGCTCAATCCTCAAATATGGATGAATACCTAGAATCCTCTTTTCGAGATATTTCCAATGACTGTTTCCTTTCTCAATTCTGAGCTTTGAGCAGAAAGTTATGATCCTTTAAAACTTGTCCTTTTTATCTGATGCATTCCTTTTGTAGTTGATCTCTTTTTCTCTGAGCTAATGACTCTTAGATATTTGTTGTACCCTATCAAAAATTTCCCAAGTCTTCAGTACCTCTTTTGAATTAGGTTCGAACCAGACGAAACCCACAGGCTTCCTTCCCAACCCTGTTTCCCTTCCTTAACACACTTTTTGGGCACTATCCCTTCTTCTTCATCCCTCAATTTCATGTGACCACGAGTTGTGACCCGATGCTATTAGATAGGTACCTATCGAAAGCCTTGAGAGATTCAGGGCTCTGGAACTTTGGCTTCAGAAGATATTGTTACTTCATTCCTTATTTCTCTAGAACACCGAAATGGTGAACTTCGCGAAGTGGGGTGGATCAACTATCCACAACTTCCTACACAACCAATGGTTGGAATTTATTACAGAAGTCCAGGATTCAGAAGTTTTGGTTTGTCCATACTCTCCAAACTTCTGAAGTTCTCAGTCTTCGAAATGTGGTATCGGTTGCCATGTACCTTCTCCTGATCAACGGTCAATATTAACTCCGACCTCTGAGAGTTCTCGACTCAACACAACTGCAACATAATTCCTCCAGAGTACCAAGTCTTCGGACCTTGGGATCACGCACCATGCATCTACTGGGGGCCACAGTCTCTATTCTTAAACTAATAAATACTAAAATCATCACATCAACTTTAGTATTTTTCAAAATTTCGGGGACATGGGTTGGTAGTTTTGGATTAACTCGTTGATCGTTCCACAATTATCCCCACGCTAACACATACCCTTTCTAGGAAACCATGGTTTGGATTGTGGAACCACCCTGTAGAATTATCTTTCATGCAACTTCGATCTCCACAATGCCTCCTGGCCATCGATCTTTATAGATTGTGGTCAAATTTACTGCATCCCAATCTAGCTAATGTCTTCGCCAAGTTTAACTACCTTGTGCCACTACCTAGAGATTTTTGCGTCAAAGATGAACCGTTAGATTAATTCGATTTTCTCAAGTTTTATTAGGGGAATCTCGCTTCGGGAGAATTGAGAATTGGGAATGGATAACCCAAATTCCCAAAGGCCGAAATGAGTCTAGACCATTGATCTATAACTAATCATAGTTGTTAGATATAGGAGGAGGATATGTGCCATGATAGGAGATCTACATCAGCAGACCACATCAATAATTACATGTCGCACAATCAAATCATGACAAGTGTCAAGAAGAAAATGGTATTTCAGGTACATGTGATTCATGAATCTAAGTCACATGTGGCATCCACTCGGCCAATGCCAAGTCAGTAGTGACATCAACAAGTTATGTCACTTCAGGAGTATGTACTTTGGGGGAAACCAGTTTCTAACATCAGAAATCACTCGAAGCATTGAAGGCCAAAGTTAAATCTAACCATTGATATAATTCTAAACTCAAGATAAGTTTTGTCCTTGGCTTATTCCATTGTTTGGTTTCCGTTAAAATTCTAGCATAGCTTACTAAACCCTCATTTTTCTTCTTTTACAAGTTGTGCAAATCGAGGTAATTGGACTAAGGAAACATATTTCTCGAAAGGTATTCAAGTTCTGATCTATGTGTGCATTTCTTCGGTTACATACAAATTTTGTGTATACTTCTTAGCACTATGTTTACAATACAAGAGATTGTGGGTTGTTTGATCTATGGTACTCCAACTGTAATATTTGAACAATGATCGATTGAATACAATGGTTGATTTTGCAAGATACTTTGACATCATCACTATATTTACGTGGTAATGAAGAATGTACTCAGACTTTTATTTGTTCTATCTATTATATGTGGTAATTGTGTATGTATAGATTTAAATGGCAATCCAATATATATGTACCACCATCACATTTCCAATAAAAAATATATTCAATATCCTTTAACTATACTAAGTCATCATATTCCTAACAAATAAAAATCATAAACATAACATTGACAAGGAATGCAAGCCAAGATACATATTTGAAACCTAATGCTGGAATACAAATGGAATAGCCACGTTCCACCCAACCATAGAACAGAACAACCAAGTTCACTTGTTATGTTCACCCCCTATCCTGACCATGTCTCCATAAGGGAAAACTAAATGATCCTCCTTAGCTATAGTCACCATCCACAGTTCATAAATTCCTTTGCCTCACACTAACAGTGGTCATAAAAGTAAATAGTTTATTTTCCCCAACATACTAAGCAGTGTTCTGCCTCCTCCATACATTGTTTTTATATGCATCCTTGTGCCTAGGTATTTCCTTCCCTCCTTGGGAAATTTACATCTTTACAAATCCCTGATTTTTAGGGGCTTCTAGTGGTCAAATTCCACATTTTCCACTTGTAAAAATCAGCCTTGAGATAACTCAAACTTGTTCCCCACTCATGGAGTCATGGTCAGCTATTTTTAACCTAGTTGTTCCATTTGTCTTCCAACATTTAATTTATTAAAAGTTTGTCTTACACATGTGTCAAATAAAAGAGGAAAGTTGGGCAAGTCAAATATTTTTCCAACATTCATCAAATAATTAATTAAAACAATCAAAATTCTAAAGATTTTCCATAAATGGAAATTAATTTCCAAATCTGAATTTTCCAAAAATGAAAATTTATTTCAAAGTTCACTTAGAATTTAATATTCTAAAATTTGAGGATATTACAAATCTCCCCCTTTGGCATTGATGGCAACACTCTGATGCAATACTGAAGTCATGTCACTCATGATCCTCCTGCGACCACTGATCCCCCTGGAATTATGCCTTTGTGCTTTTCATATGATAAATCTCTCCCCCTTTGTCATCAATGGCAAAGGTATTTTTCCATCCGGGGCTACTCCCCCTAATTGAACTATCCTTGGGGATACTCCCCCAAACTAAACTCTTCTTTAAACTGATCTTCCAACCTGAACTGTCCTCTTTATAGTGCTTCCTCATGTAAATATAATATATATAAGATAAGAATTCAAAATCATTAATTTTTTAGTAGAAATTACTCTGAGTCTCTGGTGAAGATACTCAAAGGCTTCTATTGGAAGAGGTTTTGTAAAGATGTCTTCCACTTGTTGTTTTTGGCCCACATATTCAACTCTGGTGTTCTTTTTTGCAACCTATTCTTGTAGAAAGTGATATTTGATTGGAATGTGCTTCGTCTTAGAGTGCATCATCAGGTTCTTTGAGATACTGATGGTGCTTGTATTATCACAATAGACTGGAATAGTCTCATGATACTCTACCTGTATATGTGTCATAGTTTGTTTCATCCATAGAACTTGTGTACAAAATGTTTTCGTTGCAGTATACTATGCTTCGGCTCTAGATAAGGATATTGATGATTATTTCTTGCTTAGCCATGATACTAAACACTCAGCCAAGCAGAAAATTGCTCCATTGGTGCTCCATCGGTCATCAATGCAACCTGCCCAATCTCCATATGTTTAGGAAATAAGTGATAGATCCTTTCCTTTTGGATACCATAATCCAAACTCTTTTGTTCCTTTGAGATATATGAAATCCTCTTCACTACTAATACATGTGATTCCTTTGGTGCTGCTTGAAATCATGCCACCTGTCCAACTACCTACATTACATCTGGTCTCGATGTTGTCACATATAGTAAGCTACCAATCATTGACATGTATTTCCTCTGGTCTGTAGACTTTGAATCATCATATTTTCTCAACTTGCAATTGGTTTGCATAGTAGTGGTAACTGGTTTTCACCCTTCCATTCCAAACCTCTTTAGCATTTCTCTGATATACTTAGTTTGAGAAATAAAAATTCCTTGGTTTCTTTGACATATCTGAAGACCCAGAAAGAAGAATGATTCTCTGAGTAATGGCATTTCAAATTCATTATGCATATCCTTTGGAAATTCTGGCTTAACCTATTATCATCACTTCCAAAAATAATTTCATCAGCATAAACTTCAATTAATAAAATACTATCTTGAGTTAGCTTGATGTAGAGGTTGTTGTTTGCACTTCCTTTTCTGAACCCTGTCTATTGTAGATATTTATCCAGTCTAGAGTACCATGCTCTAGGAGCATGTTTTATACCATACAAGGCCTTCTTCAATTTGCACACGTAATCTTCATTCTTTGACAACTAAAATCCCTTTGGTTGTTCCATGTAGACTTCTTCTTCAAGTTCCACATTCAAAAAAATTGATTTCACGTTCATATGATACACTTTAATATTCTTGGAGCATGAATAAGATAAAAGCAATTATATTTCTTCCATTCTGGCAACTAGGGAAAATGTCTCTTCAAATTCGATTCCTTCAACCTATGCGTATCCTTTACATACAAATATAGCTTTGTTCCTTGTAACCTTTCAATCTTCATTCAATTTATTTTTACATACCCACTTTGTGCCAATCACATTCTTGTTATTTGGTATTGGAACCAATTCCCAAGTGTCATTCTTCTCTATTTGATCCAATTCTACATCCATGGCCTTATTCCAAAATTCATCCTTGCTAGCCTCTTCAAAATTGTTTGGTTCAATCGTAGATCAGATTGCTAGGTGAATTTGTTCTGGCGAATAGAGTTTTCTTCTAGTCTCAACTCCTGAATCTTTGTTTCCGATAATATGATATGAATGATGATTCTTTTGTACTCGTTTTCTAGGTGTATTTGGAGGCACTTGATGAACTTGCTCTTCTACTTCTATCTAATCTTCTTCATCTTCCCCTTCTACTTCTTCTTCATCTTCCGCTTCTTCTTCGTAAATTTGTTCCATTGATTCATTTTCTTCTTCCTTTAATTCTCATCCACTTGTTTCATCAATTGTTACATTCATGTTTTCCACAACTTTGTTCAACCTCAAATTGTAACACTTGTATGATTTCCTTGTACTTGAGTAACCAACAAGTACTCCTTTTTCCACATGAGAGTCAAACTTTCCCATTCTGCCATCTTCACTTTTGATGTAGCATTTTCTTCCAAATACTCTGAAATGCTTCACATTTGCTGGTCTTCCTTTCCATATCTCTTAGGGAGTCTTTCTAGTGTTGTTTATGAGCATTATTCTGTTTTGAATGTGAATTGTTGTATGCACTGCATGTGCCCAAAAAGTGTCTGTCAATTTGGAATTCATTAGCATTGTTCGAGCCATTTCATGTGTTGTCTTGTTCTTTCTTTCAATAACTCCATTATGTTGAGGTGTCCTAGTAATGGAAAATTGCCTTTTTATTCCATGATTGTTGTGGTAGTACATAAATTCCTTTGAAGTGAACCCTCCTCCATTATCAAATCTCAAACATTTGATTTTTCAATCCATTTCATTTTCAACCGTTTGCTTGTAGACCTTGAAGTTTTCAAAAGCTTTTGACTTATTCCTAAGAAAGAAAACTACAGTCATTCTTGTATAATCATCAACTAATAACATAAAGTATTTCTCACCTTTTAAGCCCTTTGTTTTAGTTGGTCCAACTAGATCATTATACACAATTTCCAGCGGTCATGTCGTTGAATATTCCTTTGATTTGAACCTGGTCTTTGTTTGTTTTCCTTGTTGACAATGCTTGCATAAAGTGTTGGTTGGTTTCGTGATCTGGGGCATTTCTCTAAATGCTTCCTTGTTGTTGACTTTGACAAGATTATCAAAGTGTATGTGACCCATTCTTTTGTGCCATAGTCAACCTTCATCTTCCTTTCCTAGACAACACTTTTCATTTCCAATTTCACTTAATACATATATCTTGCTTGAATTTCTTGCAGCTATTGCAATTAGTTTTCCTTAACCTTCTTTTCTTATCTGGCACTTTTTTGAATCAAAAGTAATTTTATGACCTTGGTCACAAATTTGACTTACACATAGAATATTATGTTTCATATATTCTACTAGTAGAACATTTTCTTCCTTGGTATTCTTGTTTCCAATTCTGACTGTGCCTTTTCCAATGATTTTAGTTGAATCATAATTTCTGAAGGAGACTGATCCATCTCTTTCTTTTCTTAATGTAAGTTACAACATAGCTAAGATCTAACTAGGCAAAAGACTAGTTCAGAAACAAAAAAAGATTGCTAACTAAGAACATCATTGAACCTCTTATCCGGCCGGCTCATCCTCATCCATGTGCCTTTGCAATCCTGCTGGAAACGCGTAAGATTGCACACATGTAGGGCATTGTCATTTTGGGAGAGTCCTAGAATGAGCAGCGAACAACATGTCGAGTCGATGGTCAATTCGGGCGATGTGAAATATTTGATCATCCAACATGCTCTGCATATCAAAGATTAGAGCTAGGTACCCCAGATTGGTGAAAGGATGTTGGTCCTACCAATTGTCGTCAACAGAAGTTGAGGGAATTGGCCCCGTTGCTCCTTCACTTGCATGTGCTGCGCTATCGTGATGTGTCAATCAGTTGAATAGCTGGGTTGCCTCCTCCATAGGTGCACCAGGGGGTGAGTCATTTCTTCCTTTTGCGTAGGACGGGGTCTCTTATTCAACATAGCAGGTGGTGAATTCCTCTGTCGGGCGAGTTGCACTGGAGCCAAGTGGTTTGCCCGAAGGAAAAATCTTGTCATCGGTGCCAAAATCAGTGGGAGGATTCCAATTGTCCGGGACTATGAATAGAGGGAATTTTGGNTCCACATACGCCGTTGGAGGCATTCAAGGTTTCCTGTGTCTTCGAAAGGACGCCATGGCCAGCACCTGCTCGAATTTCTTCTGCCTCTTCCGACGAGATTCGACTATGTACCAAGCTGCACCCCTATGTGTCTTACCTCGTTCTCTGGGCATAATGAAGAACCTAGAGATGTCCAAGGTTCCTTGCGGGTGGATGGCTCTACTCCAAAGCTCCAGTGGCTCTGCGAAATGCGGCTCCATGAAATTCAACTCTGCATTCGACTCTGTAGTAAGTGAATGTCTCTCAATGCTGTCGAGGCGAGTGATAAGGAGGAGGATGATAGCGACCGCCATGGCCATTAAGGCTTGCTTCCAAGTGTGTTGGTGTGTTGTACCGGTCACTTGCGCGAGGGGGATCATCTCTTGGATAGTGATGCACGAATTCATGCTCGTTTAATTGCTGAGGGGATGGTCACTGGTGGATGTATTAATGGTGCATCCCAGCGTTATCCCACGTGGCTCGACACTACGATGTGGCACCCCATCCAGAGGTTGTAGATCACTGGTGGCTAAGGTTTGGCACCGAATTGAGATGTCTAAGTCTTTCGAGGTGTGGGCCTCCCAAAAAAAGTGTTCGGTTCCCATTTTGACTCCTTCGTTTGCCAGGCAATCTGCTATCTTGTTTGTGTTTCGTTTCATGTGGGAGGGTATGATGCTGATATTGGGTCGGAGAAGGTTGTTGAAGTCCTTTAGCAGTCTAGAGAGTCGCCAAATTGGTGAGATTTTTGAAGGATTGCCTCCATGGAGAATCTTGGTGATTAGCTGAATAACAATTTGAGAGTCCCCCTCCAAGATAATCTTGTGATGGTGTTTGTCAGTCGTTGTTTGGAGACCCTGCAATAACCCTATTAGCTCTGCCACATTGTTTGTTGTTTCCCCTAGGAATCCTGCAATGAGATATAGGATCTTTCCATTGGAATTTCTGAGTACTACTCCATATCCCGCTGGTCCCAGGTTGCCTTTGGAAGCCCCATCGAAGTTTATCTTTATGAAATTAGCTGGAGGGGGGCTCCAGATGGTTGGACTAGTCTGTTGGAGCTTGTGCGTCCTTGGTGCTAGTTGATTGATTAGAATGGGCTGCCAGCTTTGAAGAATGAAATGTTCCTCTGGGTTGTAGTTAAGGTCCTCTTTTTTCCAGGATTTACTTCTAATAGTTTCCTTGATTAGTGAGATTATTTTCTCCCAGGTGGTGTCTGGCGTGGAAGCTTTGGAGTGGAAGATTCTTTTGTTCCGTTCCTTCCATATTTTCCAAAGAATGAATCCTGGTAGGAGATTCCAGATGTGATTCAGAAGGGGATTATTGTAGGTGATAGAGTCCTAGTTCTCAATTGTGTCATTGATGTTGCTCCGATGTTGGTTGGATCTGCACATTATTTGCGCTCCTTGGTCCCAAATTTGCATGTTGAAGTGGCATCCATTGAAGAGATGTTCTTTGGTTTCCTCTTGCTGTTGGTAGAGGATGCAAAAGAATGTCCCAATGAAGCCTCTTTTTCTGAGGTTGTCCCAAGTTAGGGTTCGATTATGTACCACAAGCCATAGGAAGGTGGAAACCTTGGGCCAAAGAGTGGGGTTCCATACTTTGTTCCATATGGTCTGCTTGTTTTTATCCTGGTGATTACCCTGTAGGAAGTAAGATTCCTTTATTGAGAAAGAGCTAGCTGTGGAATACCCCCATCTGAGAATGTTTGGCCCTTCTCTATTGGGTATTTTCTGGCAGTTAGCATGGAATTGCTAGTTCTACAGATTGAGATTCTCTGGGACTCCGAGATCCTGATTAGAGGTTTTCCAATGGCACCGTTGATGTCATTGTTCCTTAGGTTTCTAGAGTTCCTTCACCCTTAGGGAGGTATCCTGGTTAAGGGCTCATTTGAGATTGTTTAACTCCTCCATTTCATCTAGGGGTTTGAATTTCTACCACGAGTCCTGCCAGAACATGGCACTTTCTCTATTTCAGACTTCCTAGAAGGCATGATTTTGAACTAGCGTGCGATTTTTCCAGGCTGTGTTCCAGATGTTGGAGCCCTGAAGTCAGTCATTGTGCCTAATTAGTTGATTATCTGGTGTGAGGGGGGCGTACTTCTACTTCCACATTTGCGCCCAGGCGGCTGTTGGGGTTTTTAATCATCTCCACCAGATTTTGGCTCCCATTACTTGATTGAGTTTCCCTAGATCACGAAGTCCCAATCCTCCTAGGATTTTTGGTGTATAGAGTCTGTCCTAGCTTACTAGTTCCCATTTCTTGTTAGGTTGATGACCATGCCAGAGGAAGTTTCACTGGAGGTTCCTGATGGATTTGATAACCTGCTTAGGAGCTGCAAGGGCGGTGAAGAGGTAAGTAGGTAGGGCTTGTAAGACGGATTTGAGGAGGACCGGCTTGGAAGGAATGTTAAGGGGTCTGAAGGTCTAATTGCTTAGTCTATTAGAGATGGAAAGGAGAAGGTTGTCCCAGGAAATGGATCTAGCTGTTGTGCCTGTGAGAGGAATGCATAAATAGTTGGATGGAAGGGATCTCTTGAGTATTCCTAGAAGCCTGGAAATGTGGATCTATACAAAAGTTGGGGTGTTAAGAAAATAGAGTTTGGATTTGTCTAAGTTGAGAGACATGCATGAGGCTTCAGTGAAGTCAGAGAGGATAGAGTTGAGCTGGTTGGCCTCCCGGACTGTTGGGGAGTTTAGAAGGAGGGTATCATCAACAAATTGACTGTGAAAGGGCACTAGCTAGATGTTGTGCAGGGGCAGGCCTTTGAGAGAGCCATATGTGACTGTCGCCTTGATGTAATGTCCCAGGCCTTCTACCATAAGTACA
>JASDQU010374778.1:37966-50155 GCA_032191745.1 Picea mariana | reverse complement strand
TCTGCCCTCTCCTTTTGTTCTCACGAAGTATTCTTTTCGAGCCTGAACCCGTGTCCATGGCTATGCCCAGTCGTGCTATGGATCTTGCTGAGGAGTTAAGAAATACTTTGTGTACCTTGCATAGTTGTTCTTCAGGAAGGGTCTGCAGGTCCTTTTGATTCAGGGCCTCCTCAAGATTTTCTAGATCTATGCCCGCTAGATCTCTGTCATCCAGTTGCATTGGGGTGTCTCCATCCCTGTCTCCTCTTTCTTCTGTGTAGATTTCATGACTTGGGTGAGGGGGAGGAGGGTTTTGGATGTCCCCATGGGCCTGTTGTGATTCCTTGTGTGGATCTTGGATTTCCTCATCTTCTGGTAGTAGGTTAAGGATCTCATAGGAGTTTTTGGTTGTGATCTTTTTTCTGGGATCTGGGACCTGCCTCCTTTGAGGGTTTTTATTTTTGGTCATGACCATGGTGAAGCCATCTTTCTGTATGTTATCATTTTCTTTGGTGTCTGGTTTGATCAGGGGGCAGTCTCTGAAGAGGTGGACATGCTCATGACATCTTCTGCAACAAAAGGGATGTGTTCATAATCCAATGTTTGTTGCCAGTCCTCATCCTGGTATTCGAGAGTCACAACTCTGCGTAGGGCCTTCGAAATGTTCATGTAGACACATATCCGGGCATATGAAGTGTATTTTCTCTGCCTTGTGGCTTATGAAGCTTTGACATATTGGCCTAAAGTATTTCCTATGCCCATGAGAATCTCTTCCAGCCAAAACTCTTGTAGTAAGGAATATAGGTGGATCCATACAGGAGCCATCGTGAAGTCCTCCTTATCTGGGCTAAATATTTCAGTCTAGAAGCATAAGAATAGCCCTGCTAAGTTGTAGAAGTAAAAAATGTTCTCAAATATCCTGTCTCTATCTTTTGGATTGTACAGGATGAATGTGAAGAAGCCTTTGGAGCTAAGTTGTACCTCATAGTCCCCTTTGGGGTTCCACCAGTGCTTTATCCACTTATTGATATCTCTTTCTTATGGCCAGAGACCCAGGAACTTGCCAATGAGGGTGTGTTCTCTCATAAATTGGGTGTGTTCCCCTACTCTGGTTGAGCTAATGAGGTATCTCGATGTTTTGTCCATTTGTAGTATGCATTTGCCTGGCTCCCATCCTTGAGGTCCTTTTGGATGGGATGTACTCGCCTCTGTCTCCATCTCCTTCATGAGGCCTTGTTCTCTAGCTAGAATTCGGTCACATATTTGCAAGGGTGGCTCGAACGAGGGACGTTTCACTCTGGTGCCTGAGCGGTCATTGGAGGTGATATTTCTATATGAGGGGGGTTTCCCCCCCTCTTCTGTACCCATTCTGGCATGTCAATAGAAGTCAGTTGGCTTCCGCTGGCCACTAAAGGTTCGTTGCGCCAGTGTTCTGCAACTAGCATGCAACAGTCTACGTTGGGTTGAGGCTAGGGTTTCCTCAGTTCTCTCTCCATTCACAATGATGAGGTGACATACTTGAACCTGTAAGGAACTTCTGAGATGTCACTATTGTTTCTATATTATTTTTCCTTTTTATTTCCCTTTTGCTTTGAATTTTTGGATTCTTTGAAATTTTCTTCTTTTATATCTGGATTTTCCTATTCAATTCTAATTTTATATGTTGTGAAGATTCCATGTAGTTCGTCCATGCTTATTGAGTGTAGATTTTCTCTTTCTTCTAGTTTTGATATCTTAGGATCAAATATCATAGGTAGTGATCTTAGTACCTTTTGAATAATTACAGATTCTTTAATTTCTTCTCCCAATCCTATGATTGCATTTACTATTTCATCGACTCGTAAGAAGTAAGATGCAATATTATCATCTTGCTTCATCTTTAGTTTTTTGAACTGATCTCTCTAAGTTTGAAGCTTTGCTTCTTTGACTCTTGAATCTCCTTCGTAAATATTTTGAAGCTTGTCCCAAATATCTTTGGTGGATTTACAATGTATAACTTTGTGTATACTGATTCACGGAGACCATTCAAAAGTGCATTTGTGGATTTGGAATTATTTTGACCGAGTTTTATTTATCTTTCATTTGCCGGTGGAACTGTTGGTTCTTTGTATCCATCTACAACTGACTGCCAAATTTCAAATACCTATGCCTATATATATGTTTTCATCCTTCTGCTCCAAAATGCATACTTTTTTCCATCAAACTATGGTATTCCATTTTTATACATGATGTTTCTCTCCATGATCTACCTTTTAGTGGTTAAACTAATTTCTGAAGGAACCTGCTCTGATTCCAATTGTTGGATTATTGAGAGAGGGGTGAATCAGTATTAGAGAAATATAATCATTTTTAACCACAAAATGCAAGTGTTATATCAATGTAGCATTATCATCCAATAGTTGTAGAGTAAATAAACAATGAAGAAATGAGCAATCATACACATACACAATACACCCGTGTTTTTACATGGAAACCCTCTTATCCATGATTTTGGTCATCATGATGATGTATTGATGATGGTGTATTCAGGCTCTTCATTAAAAAAATTTCCTGAAAAAAGTTACCTTCATCTCTTTCTAGAAATCACATTTTTTAGGACTGTTCACAGGCTGCTAGTATATTTGCCTACGAGAATGCATGATTCTCACAGGCTTCTTTAAGACAAGGTGCAAGAAGTTCGCACTGTGTTGAACTGCTAGGGTGCGAACTCTTTCTAAAGAAGGGAAAAAGATGAATTCTCAAAGCTTCTAGAAGGGAATATTCTAGAAGGATGAGATGGCATTCGAATGGTTATCCTAGTATTGGATTCCCTAATATTTTGGGATCATTCTTATCCAAGTAACCAATTCATTCTCTCCTATATATTGAGTGAATTCTCATGGAAAAGGTTAAGCAAACAAGGAGAAGCAAGTCTCATTGGAGAATTGGTGAAAGATTGTGTGAAGGACTGAAGCTACAACAACTAAGAAACTCCAACAAGTTTATCAAAGGTGGTTGATCTTCTTCATGCAAGTGAGAAAGTGTGTGTGTCGGAGCCAAAGGCCATCGAAAGGAAGTTTGTGACATCAAGACTCAGGTTGTAATCTTTACTTTCCATTAATATGATACAGTAATATGTCTCTTTCCCATAAAGTTAGTTCCACTTTATTGTATAACTCCTTGATCATATACATAGATTGACTGTTGAATAGATTGTGCTTTCTTCACTTTGGTTGGTTTGTATTGTTTTGGTATTGACTGTACGAGAGCACTGGGGTGAAGCGGGAGCAACAAAGACCAAAGGAAGTGATCATAAGGTATGTTCTTTCTTTTTACTTCCTATTCAATTCAATGGTTAAAATCTAGGAAAAGAGTCATATTCTGTCTTGCTTTGTTCTAGATCCAGGTGGATCTAGGGATATCAGTTTGTGTCCGCACTTACGGATTTATCCAATAACAAACCCAAAGTGGGAGAAAACTACAAAATTATTTTTCTTATATGTATTTAAGAATTACACTCATTGGAAGCACCAAATTTCTTTGTTTTCTAGCTGCAACTGGAAGGAGGATCCAACCCCCTATTTTCTTAGGATACAACCTAAAGGAAGATCCAAATCCCCAATTATCTGTCTACAACCAGAAGGAGGCTACAACCCCCTATGTTCTCCAGCTACAACTGGAAGGTGGCTACAACCACCTGTCCTTGCCATGTCCAACCGCCCTAAAATAAAAGTAGAATGATGGATCCACTGTCACACTATCATTGTGAGATATACTATTGTAAACCTATATTAATCAACCTGTAATCAACCTGTACCATAAACAAGTGCATCAACCATGCACCAACCTCTACTAAACAACCTGTAATCAACTTTTATCATAAACACATGCATCAACCATGCACCAATCTGTACCTCAACCTGTAATCAACCTGTACCATAAACAAGTGCATCAACCATGCACCAACCTGTACCTCAACATGTACCATCAACGAGTGCATCAACCATGCACAAAATATGTACCAATCATGCATCATTTACACATAAACTATGAATCATCAAGATGTACCGACATCATCAACTATACACCTCATGTGTGTGCCCACTCATCAACTACTTGTCTCAACCATGTACCCAACATGTACCTCAACCATATACCAAATACATATGCAAATATAACCATCAAAATTTCTCTAGAAATACATCAAAATATCCATAGCCAAATACCATAAACTATTAAATAAAACCATGTGCCACAACCTCACTATTATACAGCTTCTATCTATAACATGCTGCAACCAAAATCCCTCATCAATTTCATCATCCATGCCTTGAATTCTGAAACGATAAAATTCAAGCGCGATATCAATGGCTCTCGCTGATCCAAATCCAATGACCACTATTCCTCCTGAGCTTCTAATTATTGAAAGACACTCAGCCTTAACCCTTCTGCTGATCTCTAAGATCCAACAGTCCATGGAACTTCGGTGATTCTTCCTCTGAGAATTCAACCGTCCATCTAATTTCTCAAAGACTCTTGCCCAAATACTTGGCCTCTTCTCCTTCTGGACTTAACTTATGCAAGGTGACTCCATACCTTGTCCCTCCTTCGAAATTCTTCCAAATCTCTATCCTTCCTGAGCTTACACTTACTGCAACTCAAGGATTTCTAAAGAATTCTTGCACGCACTCCTTGCAGCATTCACAATAACCTCTGGTTATTCGACACTTATAACTCTATGCACTCCATGCAACAACAATTCTTCAACCTTTCTCCTTGGTAGGGTAAGTCTAAGACTTCAACCATCCTGCGCACACCTTGCACAACTCTGTGCTATACTTGCACTTCGATTGGTATGAGAAGAATGGTATCCCTCCTAATATTCTCTAAGATAAAACTAGGAATCTCGTCAACACACTCCTTGCGGACTATCACTGCACCCCTTGCAGGATTTCTCAGGAAGAGGAACTATTGAAACTCATACTTCTCCTCTCACAGAATTCATACTTTCAACATGAAATCATGAGCATACATACACACACAACATTGAAACAAATGCATAATAGAGATTGTAAACAGACTATGAAAATACCATTCAATAGATGTAAACAGTAACCATGACACGCCATGAAATGGAATCAAAACATTCTTATATTAATTCCATTGCTTATGTACATGGGTTCAATAGAAACAAAATCTGCTTATACAAATACTACAATCTTTGTTCTTCTATTCTCTTGCTCTCTTTCTCTACAACTTACAACTTACAATGCGAATAACCACAAAGTACAATACATATGAGGGTGTCTTTTTTGAGTTTTCCCTCCTACAGTTCTAAGCTATCTTATCATAAATTAAAAGCTATCTACTTTACATTCATTACAATTAAATGCCTTCATAACTGAAAGATGAAAGAAACATTCAAGATCTATTTACAATCTCCAAAACATAAATGAAATACATCCTCTTATCTATTACATTAATGCTATGTCTTTTGAAATTCAAAATGCCTTCAAAATGTGTGCTGGTGCGTTTCCAGTTGTCCTTTGCTTTTGTGCTTGCTTTGCTTGCTTGCTTACGATGCTCCTGCATCACACTCCCTTGGCTGAGAAATTCATGAACCCTTGTTCATGAGCTCCTGCACCATCTATCCATGTTTTTGCATCTTTGCCTTGCCTTTCCAACTGGCATCCTCAATCGGGTGTCCTTTTCATTTGACCAAATATTCAAAATATGTCTTCCTTCAGGTTTTCTTACTAACTCTCTGGTCAATGATCCTCTCCATCTGCGGCTTTTCATCTACATGAATCTGCTTAACCAATTGAAATTATTTTTGATCCTCCTATGTTCCTACTTCATCAGCTCTATAAGGGTACAAATATTCTATGTTGAATATGGGTGATATCCCAACTCCATCTGGTAATTCAATCTCATAAGCATTGGCCTGAAACTTTCTCAGAATATTACATGGCGCTATATTTTTCATTTTTATCTTATTATATGTTCCCCTTGGGAACCTTTCTTTTCTCAGATGCACTAAGAAAAAATCACCTACTTCAAACTGAATTTCTCTCCTATGTTGATCTGCTCTGTTTTTGTATTCCTGGTTGGAATTCTGCAATCGCTCTTTGATTTTACTGTGAAGGTATTGCATTTATGCTGCAAAATCCTCGGCTCTAGCACTCCTAAACTCGCTCTTCTCTAAGTCTCTCAACTCATATACTCCTCTCGATTGCATTCCATACATATTCTGAAAAGGGCTTTGTCCTATGCTCCTATTAGGTGAGTCATTATATGCAAATTCTGCTTGTGGTAGAATCTAATCCCACTGACTGTGATGTTCAGATACTAAACTCCTTAACAAATCTCCCAAGCTTTGATTTACTACCTCATTCTCTCCATCCGTTTGAGGGTGATATGTTGAGCTAAAAGATAAATCTGTCACCAACTTCTTCCATAATTTCCTCCAGAAATGACCAACAAATTTGGTATCGCTTTCTGATACAATACTCTTAGGTAAGCCATAAAGTCAAACAGCTTCTTTGAAAAACAAGTTTTCAATATGTTTTGCTTCACTGGTTTTCTGACATGGAATGAAATGTTCCATTTTAGAAAATCTATCAACTACCACAAATATGGAATCACAACCTCTTTGTGTCCTCAAGAGTCCTAACACAAAATCCATGCTTACCACATCCCATGGCCTCTCTGGTACTGGAAATGGTTGATATAATCCCGTATTTTGGCTTTTTCTCTTTGCGTGTTGGCAAATCCTTCATCTGTTCACGAACTTCTTGACATATTTCCTCATCCCTGGCCAATAATATAAATTATTCAGTTGCACGAGTGTTCTGTCATGGTTGAAATGTCCAGCCAATCCTCCACTATGTTTTTCCTTAAGAAGATTCTCTCTCATAGAAATCTTCGGGATACACAAATGATTTCCCTTGAATAATAGTCTATCCTGAACCATATATTCAACCCATTGGCTTCTGTTTTTGAGAACTGGATTCTCACATGCTTCATAAGAACCTTTAAAATCTGGATTATCTCTATACATATCCTCCATCTTATCAAAACCTAAGGTCTTCACACGAAATTCTTGCATAATCAAACATTTCCTACTCAACGCATCAACAACCTTGTTAGCAGTTCAAAAAATGTGCTTTATAACAAAAGTAAAGTTCTGCATAAAATAAACCCACTTCACGTGTTTCTGGTTCAATTTCTCCTTTCGAGTTACAAGACAAACTCCTTTGGAACCAAGTGATGTATCCATTTTTTCAACGCCTATATGACTGCATAAAATTCTTTGTCATACGTGGAATACTTCATATTTGTCTCATTCATCTTCTCACTGAGGTATGCAATTAGTCTATTGTCTTGGCTTAAGACTACTCCAATCATGAATCCACTTGTGTCACATCTGAATTGAAATGTTTTACTGATGTCTGGCAAAACTAGAACCGATTGTTCAGTTATTTTCTCCTTCAACAACTTGAAACTTTTCTTTGGTTCCTCTGTCCAATGAAAATATTTATGTATTTTCTTGATTGTGTCCATCATTGGTGAAAAAATTCCACTAAAATTTCTAATGAACTTCCTGTAAAAACTAGCTAATCCATGGAAGCTTATGACTTCAAAGATGTTCTTTGGCGACAACCAATCTATGATTTCTTTTAATTTCTCTGGATCCATCTTCAACTCATTCGAAGAGATCACAAATCCCAAATAAATGAGTTCTTTCTTCATGAAATATGACTTCTTCAAATTAATCAGCAACTTCTCTTACTGCAACCCCCTCATCACTAGATTTAAGTGTTTGAAATGCTCCTCCTTAGTCTTACTGAAGATTAGTATATCATCAAGATACACAATCACAAACCTTCCAATGAAATATTTCAAGACTTTGTTCATCAATCTCATAAAATTACTTGGTGCATTCATCAAACCAAATGACATGACAAGCCATTCATACAGTCCTTCATTCGTTTTGAATGTTGTCTTCCATTCATCACCTTCCCTCATTCTAATCTGATGATATCTGCTTTTCCAATCAATTTTTGAAAAAAACTTTGCTCTGCTCAAGCAATCCATCAAGTCATCCATCCTAGGTAAAGGAAATATATACCTGATGGTGATTTTGTTTATAGCCCCTGAGTCTATACATATTCTCCATCCACCATCTCTCTTTTAACTTAACACTGTTGGCACATCGCATGGACTCAAGCTTTCTCTTATAAACCCTTTGTCCATCAAGTCTTAGACTTGTCTCTTGACCTCTTGATTCTCCTGCAACGTCAATCTATATGTTGCTTTCTTTGGTAAACCCTCCCTTGGTATAAGTTCAATGTGATGGATTATACTTCTAATGGGAGGCAATGAACAAGGTAATTCATCCACCACTATATCAGCGAATTCCTCTAGCAGTACCTAAATTTCCTTCGGTAGATCATCTATCAAAGTACTCGTCAAAATGACTCTAGGTTTTCTTACCACAACAAACTGCATGTATTCTTCTTTCTTGACTTCATCAAGAATTTCCTTCCCACTCATGAGAAGTATAGTATTTCCCATTTCTTCCTTCACCTCCTTGTCTTCAAGTGGTAGCAACATATGCGTTCTACTATTCTTCTCTAAGGTGTACGTGTTCCTTCTCCCATCATGAACAACATTTCTTTCATATTTCCACGTTCTCCCCAACAAAAGATGACAAACATCCATGGAAATAACATCACATAAAATTTCATCTCTCTATCCCCCTATCTTAAATTCAACTAAACATTATTTAGTGACAGTTACGTAATGTCCTTTTTGCAACCATGAAAATTTTTATGGGTTTGGATGTGCAACAGTTTCCAATTCCAACTTCTCCACCATTTCTATGAATACTATATTATCTATACTTCCATTGTCCACTATTACCTTGCATACCCTATCCTTGGTCTTGCAAGAAGTTATGAATAAATTGTTCCTCTGGACTGGATTTTCCACCTCTTTCTTGGGTTTCAAGAGAATTTTCCTCATCATTAAGGATCTTCCACCTTCTGCAACTTCTGCCTCAACATTTCACCTTTGCGCTTCTGAAATGTGAGCTTCACCTCCGTCTCTTTTCCTATAAGGACATTCAAAAGATTTGTGTCTGATCTTTCCACAAACAAAACACTTTATTTCACCTCCTCTTCCTCTTCCTCTTCCTCTTGCTCACGAAAAAATGTTCTTATCGACATATTGTCTCCTCTGTGAATTCCCTCCTCTTTCAAGGTGAGCATGAGGTTTCTTTTCTTCATCCTTGGGCTTATGTACTTTGTCTTGGGTAATTTCTTTGCCTCTGCTCTAACTTCTAACTCTGCCCTTTTGACTTTGCTTTCAGCCCAATTTCTCTTCAGCCTTCAAATCCATTTCATAAGCATATTCCACATTCCTGATGGTTAACATGCTCATCTCATAATGAATGTCATATCTCAGACCATTCATGTATCTGGTGACCTTTTCATCATCACTCTCATGATGAATAGCTCTAATGTTTATCCTGTAGAAATATTCAGTGTATTCCTTCATTGTGATCCCCTTCTGTCTCAAATTCTGCATTCTTTGAAACCGATTTATTTGGTAATCTCTAGGTATAAACTTGGATTTCATTTTGGCAACCATTCTATCCTAGATTTTGATTCTTTTATTTCCCTTGCAATGCCTATCAGCATGCAGTTCATCCCACCACAGTGTTGCATGCCCTAAAGTCTAGTGAGAACATGTTTCACTTTCTTATCCTCTTCGATATCTTCATAATCAAAGTATTTGTCCAGAGCTATAAACCAATCTAGCATCTCCTCAATGTCTAAGTTGCCTTTATACATCAAAATGTCCATTTTTGCTCTGGCACCTATTCTTGCAACAGCTCGGAATAGACGTTCTTCTACAACATCTTCAGCTACAACTTCTTCTTCATCTTCAGCCTCATTTTCACTTTCGGCTTCAGTGACATCTCCAACATTAGCTATTTGTCTCTGTGTTGTCTCCATAGCATCCAATCGTGCACGAATTTCTCTCATTTCCCTTTCCACAATTGGATCGGGTATTGGTTTATCTTGACGTCTTTTGGGCGACATTATTTTAAATATATCCCACGCAGAATTAAAATCACAACTTGACTTCTGTCTCCCTCCTTATAGAAAACAATGAGTGTAAGCTCCGATACCACCTGACGCAACACCCCTGACTCAGCAGGTTCTGCACGACCTCTCATTCTAAGGATCATTGTTTAATCTCCCCTTTGATTCTGAACGACTCATTGATTCCCACAGGAATCTTCAACACATAAGTGTTTATCCATAGGTCCTTCTTAGGAGTTTTTCCTATGCTAACAAGCACTAAGCGCCACCTCTTACTCACGTGACCAACTGATGGGACCACAGCCTTCACCCGAGAAGGTATTTCAAGTTTCATTACTTTGAGACCCCTAATGTGAGCTTCCTCTAACTCCTTCTATCCCAAAAACCCGAAATGGCTAACGAGTCTCTGACTCCTCCCTTTGACTTCTCCTGAGGTGACCTATAACTAAAACCTAGGGCCCAATATTTTGACACCTCGGGATTTCAAGTATCAACGATTTTCAATGCGACGAATCTCTTCGTCGATAGTCGAAATTGCGGTCACTTCTCACCAAAAATCAATGGTTCTGAACTTCCCACGATCTGACGGTCCCAATTGTATCGAGACTTCATGAATTGGTATTTTTCAACTCTTGAGTCTGAGTCACAACGTTCTGCATGCCTCGAATTCCAAAATGACAAAATTCAAGCACGAGATCAATGGCTCTCGCTGATCCAAATCCAATGACCACTATTCCTCCTAAGCTTCTGATTACTGAAAGACACTCAGCCTTAACCCTTCTGTTGATCTATAATATCCAACGATCCACATAACTTCGGTGATTCTTCCTCTGAGAATTCAACCGTCTATCCAATTTCTCAAAGACTCCTACCCAAATACTTGGCATCTTCTCCTTCTGGACTTAACTTCTATGAGGTGACTCCATACATCGTCTCTCCTTCGAACTTATTCCAAATATCTATCCTTCCTAAGCTTACACTTACTGCAACTCAAGGATTTCTAAAGAATTCCTTCACTCACTCCTTGTAGCATTCACAATAATATTTGGTTATTCGACACTTCTAACTCTATGTGCTCATTGCAACAACAATTCTTCAACCTATCTCCTTAGTAGGGTCAGTCTAAGACTTCAACTAGCATGCACACACCTTGCATGGCTCTTTGTTATACCTGCACTTCGATTGGTATGAGAACAATGGTATCCCTCCTGAACTTCTCTGAGATAAAAATCAGAATATCATCAATGCACTCCTTGCGGACTATCACTGCACCCCTTGCAGGATTTCTTAGGAAGAGGAACTATTGAAACTCATACTTCTCCTCTCACAGCCTTCATACTTTCAACATGAAATCACGAGCATACATACACACACAACATTGAAACAAATTCATAACAGAGAGTATAAATAGACTGTGAACATACCATTCAATAGATGTAAACAGTAACCATGACACGCCATGAAATAGAATCAAAGAATTCTTATATTAATTCCAGTGCTTTTGTACATGGGTTCAATAGCAACAACTATCTGCTTATACAAATCCTACAATCTCTTTTCTTCTATTTTCTTTCTCTCTTGTTCTATATCTTACAACTTACAATCCGAATAACCACAAAATACAATACATATGTGGGTGTCATTTTCGATTTTTCCCTCCTACAGTTCTAAGCTATGTGATCAGAAATTAAAAGCTATATACTTTACATTCATTACAATTAAATTCCTTCATAACCGACAGATGAGAGAAACACTCAAGATCTGTTTACAATATCCAACACATAAATACAGTACATCCTCCTATCTATTACATTAATACTCCGTATTTTGAAATTCAAAATACCTTCAAAATGTGTGTTGGTGCATTTCTAGTTGTCCTCCGCTTCTTTTCTTGCTTTACTGGCTTGCTTACGATGCTCCTGCATCAACTTGTTTTAGACTAGTTTCAAGACTAGCCACAAACCCTATTTTTAGACTAGTTTTAGACTTGAATATGTTTCTTCAACGGCCTCCATATTCCACGATATGAATCATTCTAAAAACAAAGTTATTGCGAAAATGGTGAGATGACCTGTAAATAACATACCTTAGAAAGCATCATCAAAAGAATTTATCCTCC